>NW_019091716.1:2897-82069 GCF_001949145.1 Acanthaster planci | reverse complement strand
TAGGCCCTACTGGTACCAGTATTTTCTCTGGTGTACGGCTGTGACAATAGGGTACCTGTACATGTACATGTACCTTGCCCAACACCCAAATGAATGGCAAACATCCAGTTCCATTTTTTGTGCTTTTTGGACCTGAAACCTTTGAAATCCAAATCAGTTTTCCTGAAATCAAAGTGTTACTTTCCATGCATCAATTGCCTTCGAGTAAACCTCTGACTTGTTTGATCTCCAAAGCATTAAAACCAGCCAGTAATATCTTAAATTTCACATCTTTAATGCACTGGCAGGGTTTTGTTTGCACATAGCACAAATGGATTTTCGTTCAGTCGATGGGTTCCATTACAAAATTGGGAGAAGCAGACACAAGAAGGGTAATAGTCAACTTGGGAAATACACTAGTTTTCAACGCACTTTCATTTTCAAACCATTCAAAATGTCAATGTCGCAATTCTTATCTCTTTGTACTTGTCTGATTTAGCATTTGTAATTCATTTTGCCACCCTGACGTTGTTTCTATCCGCAGCCCCATTTCCCTTTGAAGTCCTGTTGCAATCTTTCACTGTGTGCAAGCCCCTGCCCACAGCTGCACAGTTTCAGTAACAATGAATACAATGTACATGTACAGTATGTACAGGTACACACTGTACATGTACATGTATAATTCCACAGGTGTCTGTGGGGAGTGGGTCCCAACCAATAAAACCAAGCTGTAAAGGTGCACTCCAATCTTTATTTTTTGTTTCTAAACAAATAGATCTGCTAAACAGAGCACAAATAAAATTGGGGTTTTATTTTTAGTTTTTTATTTCTGTTTTTAAATGAACCCAACCAAACAACCTTGCACTGAGAAGCAGGCAGTGCTATAGAATAAAACGAGCAAGCCTCAAGGCACATGAACAAAAAAGTTAGCATTTATACTACTCCAGTTCATCTCTAACTGATAAGTTTTACATTGTCAGTTGGTAAAACCCTGCGATAAAATATGTAGGTACAACAAATAGGTGGGAAAAAAGAACTTTCCTACTGGGTTTTTTTATTTTATTTCTTTGGGGGTGATTGTCTTGAAACTAATTTGCTGAACTTACTGTAATGTTGCTGTTAAATTAAGCAGTGACTACAAGTGGATTTTTTTTTATTATGAAGCGCATCCTGTTTCTATTAAACTTTGGTAATTACAAGTTTTAGGGTAGCCATATGGCCTTTAAAATAATCCAGGCACCTACACATTAAGAGGGAGGATTAGGGTAAACATACAATTATTTTTGTGGGCCTATAATGCCCTTAAGGTTAACCCTGAGCCTGGCTCAAGCAAATCCATGACAACAACCTTTACTGAGAACACACCATGTCTGACATCATGATGAACGGCTCCTCCCTCAAGTTCTGAAGTTTGTGTACATGTATGTAACAGTACATGTACATTTAGAAAACTCCACACCATCTCTCCTCAAGGCTATTAAGAGCCACATGGGGATACCACAATTAGAGACCTGCATTGAAGGAAGTGTTTTCTTTGTTGTTTCCTTTGGAATATTCAACCTTGCTTGTGTTACAGCATGTGAAGCATACTTTTACATGTAAATCAAGGATAGTTTTAGAATAAATTCAAGCAGATTATATATGGCGATTCAAATCACTGGAAAGGAAAAAAGTGGTCAAAAACTTTTTCACTGAAAGTGTTGAAAGTTAATAATTAACATCAAGGTACATGTACATGATTTACCAGTACACTGTTCTCCTAATTGCTGTGGAATTGTAATGAATAGCAAATCCATAAATGTGGATAAAATAAAAAGTGTACAGACTTGTACGTCTCCAAGCATTTTAAGTCTACACATCTCCCCTAATGAATGTCCAGGTGGACAGTACAATGCAGTATGCTAGTACAGTAATCTAGTGCAGTAATGAGCATAGACCTCCATGAACATTTGCACATACACACATTATGTACATGTACAATGCCGCTAACAAATCTTGTGGTACTGTAATTTCAGCGACACACAAAAAAACACACTGATGTATATAATGCAAACTGTGCAGGACTGAACCTGTCGGAGTATTAGAAGAAAGTACTGTTATTACATGAACACTGCTTGGATGTGCCATGGACAGTAATGAATCTTCATACAGCAGAGTAGCTGACAGACCTTTCAAGAGACCAGAGCAGCTTTAAAAATTTATAAAGCTGCTCATCCCATGGTTTCATATGTATCACCCCCCATACACAGGCTTACCCTCTGCACAGGGGTTGGTGGTGCTTTGGCAGGGATGCACTTTTCGCACATACAGACACGGGAACATTCGTCCTCCAGGGGTGAATCGCTGTCCTCGTCCACAATCTCCATCTCCACTGTCACCCCATTGTTGTTCTCCTGCATCTTAATGCGCTCATCCCCCATCATGGCACGCCCCAGTGAGTCTCTCAATCACAGCCAGTCAGGCAGGCATCCGACAATGACCAAAATATACATGTAGAACTACCCACAGTTCATTAGAAATACCAAACACATGTGTACATGTACTTGGAAAGCTACAGGTGCATGTTGAAGAACTGCTGTACTAGCATAGACAGTTGGAGACACTGATGATTTTGAGTGATATACTCTCAAAAACTGCAGGGTTTATACATAAACTGGCACTTGCTGGAGCGATGATACTATCAGGTCACTTTGTCCGGAAACTGCACGGGTGATGAAATACTGTTTGACACAATGACACTCCTCACAACAAACTACATGTACCTGTGCATATCAGACTTCAGTTCAGTACCAGACCAGAGTCCACGATCTTCTGCCACCCATAATCAATACTGTTAATGCCAAATGTTGCTCTTCCATTTATGATGTGTACACACTGACAAGGGCTAAAGCATTTGCTTAATGAACCTGTGCTGCGCACCCTGTATGCTGAACCATGCAAGAGCAGTGTACACACTGTGCCTGGAAGGCTTCAGTCGATTGGGGGTCAGTGAGCCAACACTAACAACAATGGCAACAGTTGATCCCTGTTGTACTGGTACAGCAAATGTGATGACTGCCGATTGGATCATGTCCATGCATGCATGTATGTGAGAGATCTTCTGGACATGTAAACAAACAACTGCAGCTTTGAAGATTTCAACAGTGCATGTTTCCAGATGAATTTATCACATTTTCCTACAGTACACAAAAGCTTTTTGTTTCTTTTTATTTTCTATTCTGTTACTGATACCCTTGTGTTCAAGCCAACATACCAATTAGTACACATACATGTACAATAGAGAACCATGGAGCTGGCACAACACAGTTCACGGGAAGAAATGTTGATTGTACAGGTACATACATGTATATATCAAGCACAGGTACACGTAATCCAGTACATTTCTGACGTTTGTCCGGTGTAGAATTTATCATCATACCAGTCCAACTCTTTATTCTGCAGATCTCATATGAATTTCTCCATCAAGGTTTCCATCTCGTCCATGTAAACTGTTGGTGAATTCACTATACCAGTACAGTGTAGGTGACTGAGAATATGATGTGGGTGATGGCACAAGGACAAAATCATTATTATACTACATGTATATGATGGAATTACAGGGATGTAAAATGTTGCCAACTTCCAACATGTAAGCAACAACTGCCTTGCTCAGTGTACATGTCCAGCAATACAGTGAAATTGTCTCCGAGTATAACTTGCAGGCAGTCCAGACTGATGTCACCATGAATGAAATGGATGCACGTGCAAGTTCATTAGAGTGACTGAAGCAATTCCTATGAAGAGCAAAAATCATCACAACTCCTGTACAGACCACACAATTTTTCAAATCTGTAGAGCAATAACCCTTCCAACCAACGGCATACAGGTGTGGTAAGGTACATGTATTCACAATTTAACTTCTCTGTCAATCCATAAATATGCATGTACATGTACAGTACAATGTGCAGCAAAGCAATTCTGCACAGGGCTGTACCATTTTTATAGGGACTAGGTAATAATGGGGAAAACAGGATTCAAATATGCGTAGGAAGTACATACTTGTATACACGAAAGTATGGCACAATAACAACGTCTGGTCCTCATGGTAACAAAAACAAATACTGTATACTGGTACATGTACTAGTACGTGAACATGTACATGTACATGTATGTATGTACATGTAAGTATGTACACATATTGTAACTGTTTTACATGTAACTGTTTCACACTTTTGATATCAGATGCGCCATGACTTCCACTATGTAGATACATGTATGTAAATCAGACAACAGAATATACAGTGTACATGTATACGTGTACTGTGAATTTTTATGCACATGAATGTACCATAGGCCTACATATGCATCTTATTAATACGTGTACATGTACATGGGCCAGGAAGTTCAGTGCACATGTACCAGTACATGTAAATAATGGTCAGGAATTATTTTCTCAATTACATGTACGTACTAGTATTTAAGACTAAGAAGTTTTCATTTGTATACAAGTTTGTGAAATACGGTACATGTACATGCAGCTCGCATAATACTATTATGATTCAAATGTCAAGGTACCAGCATAAATTTATCTGTACCACATTTGTACTGGAAGCTCTGGTTTTTCAATTTCTTTCAACAATGTCCCAATGAAGAATAAATGTGTGCATGTATGGTATGTATCCAGTAGAACAAATGTAGATATTCACTCACATGCATTGTGCTGGAGGGGGAGGGAAGCACTGAAGCAGTGACGGAAGGGTGTCAATGCTACATGTACTGGTATAGTTTTAAGCAACTGAATAAATTCCATCCCCTTTCACTCTTTCTTCACATTTTCCACTTTTTCTTAATTTCTTTTTTTTTTTCAGGGGAGGCCCAGGATGTGCAACTATCCTTCCCTATCCCCTCATGGTGCCCATCCCCTAATAAAGAGCATGTACATGTATGTACTGTGCATGAGTTGCATAATTGTGGCCGATGTGTATTCTTTAGACCACATGTCAAAGTGTACATGTACATGTACTTTTTTATTTCATAGTGACTCTGGAGTTATTCACATTATGTGGCCTCCCTCCCCCCCCATCCCAATACTCATCTCATCCGGCAATTGACGTCATCACCTGTACATTCCCAGGTCACTTCATCCATGAAAGCCATTATCGTTCAGAGGATTTATGCTGGTACCCCACCAATAAATTAGAAAAAACACTGAGCTAGGCTACACAGTGTACCGGTATACGTGTACATGTGTATGTACTGGGCCCCCTTGGCAATGATCACACCAGCTAGGGTGACAACACATGTATGAAGTGAATGACGTCAATGGGTATGTGTTGGCATGTGCAAGCCGGATAAGCTCTACTGAGCACACTGACACTATGCAGAGACCTGTTGAGCATACACTGTGTGTATAAACTGTACATGTACAATATACATGTACATGTATGTGAATGAATGAATGAATGAATGAACATATGAATGTTGTCATTCTTTACAATAAGCAAACATGATTCACATTACTTACACATGTAAGTACTGAGTACATGGCCATTAACTTGAGCAACGTTACATAATGTATCATTTTACATTTGATATGTGTCTACTGTACGCACATGCCATGGACACACTGCACAAAAAAGACCTTTTCTTTGGTTGGGAATGTCCAGTTCGAGTTGCGGCAATTTAAGGCCGGTATACTAGTACCAGTACTTCAGGCAAGAGCGAATGTGAAGCGAATTTGTCAGGGAAATGACACACATCATAATGAAACTTGTTGATGTTATAAAATTTGCTTCCCGTTTGCTTTCGCCTAAAGCATGAACGAGGCTTTGAACATTTAACATTTTTCCCACAATTTTGGTCCCTTTACAGTGTTTCAGCATGCTTGAAGTTGAACGAAGGAACAAGTATGAGTGTATACCATACATGCATGGCCTAGATGTATATATGTACTGGTACACAGAGGTACTAGCACAACTTGAACAGACAACTGATGTACATATGGACATAATTTGCACCAACTCAGTAATTGGTTGGAATTTGTTCTTGACGCTTTGCACAACACCATAGGCAGTAACATTTATATTGTCCTCCAGCACAGGAGATGTTAGTTGCCTGGTTCCTACGGGTACGTACACATGCACATGTACATACAGTACGTGGGTATTAAAACTACATGTTCAACTAGTACTAACCGGTACATACATGTACATGTACAAATGTATGTGTAACAAAAATTCCCCAGTTGTGTACACAACTACATGTATGCACGATCTACCAGAATTAATCTGAAAACTCTGACTGATTTCTATTAAGTACCAGCACATTGGATGTAGATCAAAGAAAATATAAACTGACATCATTACAGAATTTCCAATCGGAAGCCCTTACATTTCTATACATGTAATTCACTTTTCCATTACAAGTACGTTATACACACTGTATTGCATGACAGGATTTTCACACCTAGGCCAATTTTTTATATCAAGTGATTTCTGAAAGTTTTTCTCATTTAACTGCATTTCTCAGACACATTTTTTACCAAGTCTACAGTATACCGGTATCTTTCCCGCAAACAGTCACACATTGGTTTTTTGATTTGGGTTTTTTTTGGCAAAACATGTTCAGCTACTCTATGTACATGTAGCACTTGATGCTTCCAATGTCGTGGCATATTACAATATTACAAAGGCCACACCAATCTGTCATGGCTCTGGATTGATATCTTGCATACATTTACCATGTCCAATGTATGAGTAATTCCTGTGACAGCTTTTCATGAACCACAGCAGACCTGAAACACTGAATACTATAAAACAGACCACTGGTAGTTAAAAGTAGTTTGTTGTTTTCAAGGTTTTTTTCCTATTCTCCATCTACTGTACATGTAGGTTAAGAATCTTACTCGTGTAACAGTCTGCAATTCATAAAACATAAAATAAACATTTCCCTTCCCAATATTTTTTCATGCTACATGTATACAGGGTCAGTGATATATCAAACCTAAGAGTTCATTTTAAATTTAATACTAATAAATGTATAGAGTCATCTATGCAAAATTTCTACAGGAATGTTTCATAATTTCTTCCTCAAGTGTCTGGTACCGGTACATGTACTGGTAGCTTTATGTAATTGATGAGGAAAGAATGCATTTTTATAAAATACACATGTACATGTACTAGCTCGTACAGATATATGTACATGTACCAGTATTCATGAACAGAATTAATTGATTCCAATGTCTATGAAAAGCCATACTGGGTACAAATCTGTGTACATTTCTGATTACCAGTAAATGTACATGCATATCTTTGCAACATCTGTCAATAGAGGGCGACATTGCCTTTAAATGACAACATACTACCGGAATCAGACTTTAAGCCAATGATTCCACTCATGATCATCAAAAGAGGGCAGCAAAACAAATTTTGGGAAAAATATTCTCTCTTCGCTGAAAATGATTCTCAAAATGAAAGAAAAACAAACAAATCTGTCAGTCTTCCGTTAATACTGGTACAATTAATCACAATAAATAAGAAGCTCAATTTCTGCAACATTTCATGTTAAACATGTTGGACTTTTCAGAAACATCAATGCACTTACTGCCTCACACGAATCCTCTCTTTTTACATATAAGGACATGCATGTTACTTGTATACATACAGACCTGTACATGTAAAGCAAAACTGACAAACCTGACCAATCATTATGGGCGTCATGTATGTCCAGCATGTCTGCACAAAAGCTTGATACACTGTATACATGTGTACAATTTGTCCCTATAATTTTTTGGTCTCCATAACGTTTACAGATTTTTCAACACGTGTATAGTCTCCATAACCCAACAACAAATATTGGGGTACGCATAAATGTACATGTACCGTACGTACATGTGCAGTGCACATGTCTTTGGGGCTTAGGTAATTTGGTACCAGTGCAAGTATTTGGTACAAGTGTAAACCATATGAATTTATGTCCCCTTCACAAAAAAGGGGCTACTGGTATTTATGAGCTGTCCCAGTAATCCTGGTATTATCCGGGTATGATCAACCCTACATCATATCACTACCAAATCCCCATTAACAAATTTCAAACTAAAGAGTTATAACAGGTGTCAATAAATGAACTAGGAACACTGTGAACTTCCGCCAAATAAAAGCAGTACAGCCATGACAGTCACATCAGGCCCACACAGTAGCAAGGATTGTAGGTCATCCAAACAATTGTTCCGGATGATTGTTCCGGTGACTCCAACTTCCTGGTTTCTAGTAAAGCAACACTTGCATCATGTGCATTATGCATTCGTGATGAATGTATTCTTTTGAGGTTCAAAACCTTAATCATCACAACTACTGATGTCACCCATTGTGGTCTGTATCTGATGGAGTACAAAAATGCATGAGTACAAGCAAGATGCATTTGGCTTTTCTTAAAGAAATTGTTTTGGGTCTGAACCCATGCGCAAAATATGTTCCAAACTCTCAAAAACTGTACATGTACAAAAATGTAAGCTACCGGTACTCGTAAAGATACACGTACCGGTACTAAACGTTCATGTACTGTATATATGCAGCAGTTGTTTCAAAACATCTACCAAAGTAAAACTCACATCATGGTCCCTTTAAAGCACAAACTGACTGCAAGTAGGTACAAGTACATACATGTACATGCACTGTAGGAGTACATGTACATGTAAATGTATGCATATTGTACACGTACATGTACCGTACGGTGAACAGTATACTGAAAAATTTCCTGGTTCATGAACCTTCCCTCCCCATATACCGGTACTCCCCTCCCCTTTTCCAAAATTCATGTCCCTGATGAAGACCAGAAGGCAGAATTTCTGGCATCTTCCCTCAGATCAGCTCACATGATGGGTGAGCGGAAGGCTGGTGGGAGGGGGGAAGACAGGAAGTTTGAACACTTCTCCCATCACCACTGATTTTCCTCTTCCTTTTGTACATGTGCATGTAAAAGAGAAATATTGCCCATGCTTTCTTGATACAGTATCAGCATATGTACATACACTGTACAGTACCTTTCGCCAAATTTCTTTTGAGATTAAGGTGCACTGTACATGTACATGTGCAAGCACGTATTATATGCCATTCAAGAAAGTACCTCGTATAGCACGTAAATGTTTAACAAAACATTATCACTTTTATTACTGTGCTGGTCTTGTAACATGTTTTCCAGTCTAGGAGGTACATGTACATGTACATTGTAGGTGTAAATGCACACACATACGCACTGGTACATACTGGCCAGGTGGTAGTGTTGTTTCCATCAAAGTTGTTCTGTGCACGGCCAAAAATAATACCTTAATGCCTGAATTTTGTCATGCAGTTTTTGGGCAATAAGAGTTTAAAAGGGAAACTGAAGCTCTTCTGCTCCAGTACGCTTGCTGTACATGTACCCGTACCGGTACATGTACACACTTGTGAAACTGGTAGGGTAGATTGGGCAAAAAAGTGAGTCCAATCAAGCTTTAAGAAACAGTGAAGATTGATGTGACTGTTTCTGATGGATTACTTTTGTTTTGTTAGTGCTTCACATCCAATGAACCTGTGCATATCAGAGGAACATGTATCTAGGAGGGATGTAAATCTGCCAGAGTCTGTAACTTGCCTACACAAACATGTACATGTAGTTCCAAGTACATACATGTAGATGTACATGTATATGTACAGTATCTATACTCCATATGAATTGAACATGGGTTGTTCACATTGTACATGTATGTACCGGTACAACTAGGAATGTTCCAATGCATGTACATATAATGTTATTAAAGCCGTGCCAAGTAACATTCTCATCTTGAAATTTCACGTTACCATAACATGTACACGTATGTTTACGTACTTCCTTCTTGATCTGCCACTGACACGAAGTACAATGTGCATGTTGAAAGCCAACTGGACAGGGCTTGCAGGCAAGCTTGGGTTTAAAAACTGCATGGAAAGTACACATACAGCATGATACACATTGGCTCTACTGAAAATCTCTGAGACTCAAAAGAAGCGAATAATGCATACCCTTACAAAGGTACCATTAACCTTTTTTCCTTCTCGTCTCTCCTTTCTCAAAGAACCCTAACCAAAGGCCAGCCCCAATTTGAATGGTAAGGGCACCTGAGCTTCCATCATTAAAAAATGAAACAACCATCAACCATTTACAGGGTGAATGAACAAAACATGTGGAGAATACTCAAACCATCACCAGTCAACTTACATGTACCATTAGTATGAAATGCATATTGCTCATGTACACTGTGCAGAATTATGAAACAGCAAATTTGCTAAAAAATTAGAACTTAATCAAATACATGTACTTAATGCATAATATATAAGCAGCCAACCATGCAAAGTGAGTACATGTAATTATACTGGTACATAAAAATAGGACAAGAATCCTCACAAGTAGATGTACATGTTCTTGTACACAGTTTCATCTTTGTGAATTTGCTGATTGTTGCAATTCCCTATCATCTGTGATTGAATCATTTTCAAAACTGTAGCATTACATGTACGTGCATGCATAAATACTATTCGTCCTGATAAGCCTCCACATGGAGGGAACAATTTTGTTTTTCCATTTTGTTTTGTTTTGTTTTCCTTTTTTTTATAAATTAGGTTTGTTTGTTTGCTTGTTTGTTTGTTGGTCACATCTGTGCCTTTTTAGAAAGTCACATTTGGTAGTTTGGTGATTGTCACCAGAGTTTTTTTAATGTATGTACCTGTTTTTTTCAAGTTGTATTTTGTTTATTTTGTTTTTATTAACATGTAATTAGAGCCAAAGATAGAGTTGTTTGGACATGACAACCAGGCAATGCAAGCAGTTTTCTCTTATACATGTAAGATCATTAAAAAACCCTCATGAAAAAACATACATGTATGTGAATTCTTCTCTGCAGAGAAAAACTAAACACAAGCCTGCACCTGCCTGAAAGAGATTTGTCATTATTACCGTGTGCAAATTAGCCTACATGCGTGTACATGTACATGTACAAGCATGTGTCCTTGTAGAAAGAGCTAATCAACTGCTTCAAAATAGCTCACCCACAGATGCGCAGCAGTTATTTTGTCCTTCAACCCCCCTCCCCCCACCGCAATGACTACAGTCTCTGAGGAATTACCCGGTACACACGTTGTACGGGTACAAGTGCATGTACATGTACATGTACAATCTTTTTAATTGGTCAACAACATGTGCCCAGCAAACTTAAGCGATACAGAAGGAAGGGGACTTGTATCCATAGCAACTAATTGATGAAGCTTCCACACCCGGAACAGCAATTGTGTTATGCATGTACAGTACATATGACAGGGACACAAACTGCACAGGCTGATCACAGCAGTTACTGTACCAGAAAGTGCAGCAAAATGATGAGCTACTGTAGCTGCATGAGAAGCAGAGCACAAAATCTTTGTGAATTTTTTTGGGAGGACTAAAGGCTAAAGGATGGTATTTCAGTACATGTATTACCCAACAACGTTTTTGTTTTCAATACTGATCAATACAGACTGGTGACCCATAAATATCGTAATACCGGCAAACTCGGTACAGTATATACTTCGAATGTTCCCAGAACCCTTTTAAAATAAAGAAAAACCACCACAAGGTCTTACTTTATTCAATTTTTTGCCCTACAAGTCATCCAGTGCATGTCTGCGTAGTTACTTAACAGCAGAGAGATAAGACTATTGTCCAGCTGGTCTTGGTAACACGAAACTTAAGCAGCTGCCAACCCACCAGCCAAAAGCCTTTGAAGTTTTATTATATCGCAGCTGTCATTCTGTTGTGGTTTTGGTGTAGTTTTTACACATAGCACTTGTTCGATTAGACATGTTAGAAGTCCAAATGTTTTACAAGGGTGTGTTTTGTCACGGTTATTATAACCTAAGAACTTACATGTACATGTACAGTGTACATGTATTCTGTCATTTCCACTACAAGTCTAAGTATGTACATGTACTCGTACAGTACATACATGTAGTTCTCTGTGTTGGGACACTGCAAATACATGGTATAAAAAACTGTTCGAGCCCAGAGAGAGCATACCGGTACATGTATATGTAAAGTTCAACACACTCGATCGTCTTCAATAAGCTACGTGCATGCATGCAGTATACATGTAAAATACCAGTACGTTGTTTGTACGTGTACATGTACTATATGTACACTACGTATACCGGTACATGTATGTAAATGTTGAATGTTTATAGAGTGCCGAAGTGAATACATGTATGTCACACGCACACTTATGTGTAAAAGCGCGCGTACCTGTGCGTGAACCAACACGCCCGCGTACTCCATTCATTTGTATGACATCAACTGGTTCTAAATGACGTCACACTTCGGTATTCTGTTATGAGCAAACTTTAATACTCTTCATACATGTATGTCCCATAAGCATATTGCTGTATACATGTACATGTACATGTATATCTGTGACCATTGGGAAGAGCATGTACTGTACCAGTACTTGTGTACATGTCCCACTTCACCTGTCCAAAAAGTCCTCCTGCACGTCACTTGAAGCACTTTTAACTGCATACATGTATGTACCAGGGTAACACACAGCACTATTTCATCCGAGGCAAGCTGTCAAGTTCAGGACTGAGTACAGTAATGACCTACATACCAGTACTTGCCAGCTGGCTGATCACATCAGTACATCCATGTACATGTACATACAGTCTCACGGTAACCTTTTTGCTCTATGGTCTCACATCTCATTCCAGTACGCAGTGCATCACAGAAGCAGTACATCACAGATGCAATGCACATGGACAAACACAAATGCCTTTCAATCAACTTTTCAAAAGTGACTTCCTTCCCTTGAGAACTGACGCTCATGTCTGAAGTGGCTTGTAATTGCCTCATCAAGAATGATCAATACAACCATGGAGAAATACTCCATGATTCAACAGAGTCTGCACACAAGCAGCAACATGGAAAATGCACCAAGCATGGTACTGTACAATATGCAGTGAAGTTATCGGGTTTGAGGGAAGTACAAAACAATGTACCAGAACATGTGTACATAACAGACTTGGACTGTACAGTGCATTTCATTATTACCATGAATAGTGGCTTTTTTATTTTCAAAACTAAACAATACTGACTGATGATTTATTGATACCAAAATATTGGAATTTCAATACCGTGATATTCTTCCTAATGTGCTTGGAAGGTTTTGCCAAACACTTTTGAAACAAAGGAAAACCACTTTATCATTGTATTTCACTCCACTCTTTGTGGTTCAAGTCATCAAGTCTCAAGTATGCATTTTCAGTTACAGCAGAGAGATAAGACGTACATTGTCTAGATCAAATGGGTAACTTGAAACCAAGCAGCTGCCACCCCATCAGCCAAAAGCCTTTGAAGTTTCTCATCCCTGCTGTCATTGCGTTTGCAGCTTTGGTGTAACTTAGTACATAAACAATGTAACTGAATAAAAGACCCAAACAATGTTTTATAGGGTTGTGTTTTGTCATGGTCATAACCCAAGAACTTGTTCTGTCATTTCCATTTCATAGTTTCATGTGTTGAAATATGATTCTTGCCTCAAAACTTTACAATTTTATTTCTACTTTTTATCATTTTATAAAATAAATGTTTAAAAATACAAACCCTGGTATAAGGATTGATTAATGATAATACCATATAAAAAGTGAAGTGGATTTTGCCACATTGACAACAACCTTCACACTGACCTGTAGTTGTTTGCATACCCAGTGAATGTTGGCTTATCACTGCTGCTTTTTGATGATATCCAACTTTGAAGGATACCACAGAATTAGTCAATTATACATTTATCGCAATATTTTTATCAACAATACAATTTAACTGTATAAAAAATAAAACACCATTCAAGCCTAACACTTAAAAGTATCCCATATGTTTGCAATTTACCGCCATTTAGGGTGTAAATTTACATACATGTACATGTACATGTACAGTACATGTATCTACATGTGTATACATGAACCTTGAACATTTTGGCATTTGTGACAACTTCATTTAGAAAAAACACAGGATGACGGATTGCCAAAGTGGACATATATGTAGGCCTACAAGCACATGTATACCCACTAGGTACCGGTACCGTAAAATCACTCAGTGCATGATCAACAGTTACGGTATTGTACAAATAATGTACAGGTACATCTGAGGGAAAGTAATCTTAATTTTATTCAGTTCTATTGAATTTAATTCTGTAACTGGAAGCCATTTTTAAATTTTCATTCCTCCAAATACCAGTGGCCAAATTAGACAAGTGAAATTCAAAAATTACAAACACCTACACTCGGGTACTTTTTCCAATCCCACATTCCAAATATCTTCTTCAAATTTTGAATTGCGCTTTAAACATTGTACACGTACTGTACACATTGGCTTTACTGTACAAACATGTACTTTACCAAGCATGTACTTGTACAGAACCAGCAGCATAAAGAATGTACCGATGCAGTACTTGCAACTCAAACCTTACAATTCCTTTAAAAAAGTCGACAGTACCGTGTAACTTTTAGATGTGGTCAATGACTATCAACAAACACAGACCTGATAAAAATTTTTTTATTATACGTATACATGTAGTTCTCTGCATGTTCATGGTACAAAAACCATGGTTCAGAAGGTTATGCTTACAACACATGTATTGAAGTGAACACTGAATGTAATGTTCTTCAAACATGTCTAAAAAAGTCTTCTTGAAAACAGTAAATCCTGAATTCAAATGTTAGTCCTTCACATCTTCATGTACATGTACATTCTTGTTTTGTCCTTTCAAAAGTGTTCAGTGCACCCTCTCAATGTACATGTACGTATTGGTACGCACATACAAGCACAGGTATACCATACATACATGTACATGTACAGTACATACATGTACATGTACATATACAGTACATGGCATTGGAAACGTGAGGCTAGGCCTCCTACCATGCCTACACATTCAGAGGACCATTTCTTTGTTAGAAAAGTCAGAACTGAAATGGGGAACAAATCGTTATTGGTCTCAATAATGTCTGAATTTCAACACATTTGTACAGGAGTTCCCATACAACCTGTTAACAAGTACATGTACATACATGTACATGTACATTGTATACCTACATGTACATGCACGCATACATGCACATACACTGTACATGTACCGGTACATGTACATGTGCCGTACTTACATGTATGTACATGTAAGTGTGTAAATCAATAAATTGTCTATTTCAAAAGCTACAGAAATATATTATGTGCATGTATTTTTAAAGATGTTGAAACTTCAAACTGTGCCAATGAAACTCCAAATGAATTATTTCGATTTATCTGAGAAGGTTACACAGTTTTGGGTTGTGCTTTTCTGATTGATAATTTTTTTTTTGGTACAAAATATAAACATGTATTACGTAAAGTTTGTTAGAAGTGAAAGGTGATTGTCTCATCAGTTCAAGTTCTCAAGGTAAGACCATAACCTGTGGACTTCCTGTCTACCGGTTTGCAAGTGCATGTACCGGTACGTACAAACTTGTAAAAGTACATGTACCAATACATTTGCACTTCCTGACATAATGGCTGATGGAGGATGCATAAACCTTTGTTCATGTACAGTACACTGCAACTGAGTTAACACTGTGAATGGGCAATTGGTGAAAACAATTTGCATTCATATTCCCATTTCATATAATGCCATCAAATATTTTCCCACTCGTGAGAAAGGTGTGCAAATATTTTCCTACTTGTGAGAAAGACATGTATTTGTACATGTACATGTACAGTGTGTAAGAGTGTTTTTCCAGTGTGAAAAGCCATAAAATATGTTAATTTACTTGAACACATACATGTATGTACATGTGCGGATGTATCCCAGTATGCAACAGTAAGAAAAGATTAGTATACAGTTCACAAACTTGTACTCAAAGGAATTTATATTTATTTTAATGCCATTTCAAGAATGCACAATCTACTGCCGAGTCATTTACCTATGGACACTTATAGTTATACATGCAAATTATTGCTGGTACTCTAGCCATGGCATTAACGCTGCCCCTATCGTAGGCGCAGTGACCTTCAATGACTATGCTAATCAACGCAACAATGGCAAAGTTTCTGATGATGGCAATCCAGTGTATTTACGGCCAAATTATTAGTGCATGTACATGTACATTGTACCATGTGTACATGTGCATGCACGTGATACGAATCACTGATTTGTTACCATTACTCATATAAATAGAATAATCAGGTATCGTACCAGTACATGTACAGCTGAAAAATTGAAAAACAAATCAGATGTAACATGTTATGCGTAGTTGAGACCCAGTGTACTGTACATGTACATTGTACATGACAAGTGAATGAAAGGCAGCTGCTATACAATGAACAAATGCAGCAATATGATAATGTAAATGGGTCTCTACATGTACCGGTACGAACACAGGTAGACGTACATGTACATATAAAAAACCTGCAATGTGTACATTTATAGTCATTATAGGCACCATCAAAAAAGTCCGCTTTTACAACAACAAAAAAAGAATTACCGGTACATACTGTACATGTACAAATCTGATCGACTCTCTGTCATTATCTACATGGCATGTTCTTCATAAATGGACCAAAATGGAACTCCGGATGTCATTTTTCAAAATTTCTAAAAGAGTGACTTTGATCATATAACTCCAGATTTATAAAAATGTTTATTTGGGAATAATTTGGCATAATATGGACATTTGGTGGACATTCAGTTGGCCACCAGTGCATGACAATCAATGGAGTTGAATTCATTTAAAGTTTTAGTTCAAAGTGTTTGCACAAGAGGACTTCATTTCAAAACTTCTCTCAACAAGGAGAATTCAGTATATTTTTCAACTGATGTGTGTAACAGCTGGGGTAAACAAATTGGCGTTTCATGTGCCCAAACATGTATCAGTACATGCGGATTGCACTGTGGTCCAGTAATTATCACTCAGCACCTTCATTTCTTCCGACAGCTGTACAGTGTATATGTACAATTTTGCACTTTAATACTAGGGCTAATTTATTTTCCCTTTTTATTTTCAATGTAATTTCACTGTCCAATAGTAATTGCTTGGGAATGTTTGAACATGTTCTTTCAGGGATGGCAGTCAGAGAATCATACTGTAGATCTCCAGGGTACCTACATGTACATGTAAAGACAGACTGGGTACACTGTACACATGGGTATCGTACATGTGGCCATCACTGCATTTCCTGTTATAAAGTCAAAACTGAGTTGCAGGGTCCAAAAAATATTCTTAGTGGCTCACAAGTGATGATTAAAATAAGGATAGCAGAGGTTTTGATTAACAAAATAATTAATGTAGCCGTATTGTTTCTTCTCTTTGACTCATTTTTCTGGCCTTCCTTCAAAGAGATGGAAAGCAGGGAACTTTTGAAGAACCGAAAAGCCAGATTTCATGTTTTTTTCTGAAAAAAAAATCAATGGCATTCTTTTTCTTTTTCTAAATGAAGTGTTTTTCCCAAACTAAAGATAGGCATGTCCAACTTTGTTGACACAGAGCAGGTAAGCCCCAACATTTGGTGCAGTGGATAATGTTGGGACACATGTGTGTTATCACATGAAGAGGTTGTACGCATTCAGTCAAAATATTGGCCTGCATTTTCACATGCCCACACTCAGTCATGTCAGTACACACACACTACACGTACTATACATGTACATACCAGTACAACTGATACACATGTATGTCCTTCATGTATTGTATGTTTTTGTATGAAGGAACTTGTCCTAATATCACACTCAGATACATGTATGCAACAAAGCATGTACATGACAAAACATAGCAAACAGAGCGAAAAATGACCTGGTTTCAACTTCTACATGTACGGTATATGTGCACTGTAGCTCCTGGATTTCTGAGCATAAAAATGAACATACAGTACACAGCTCTACTTATCCCCCTATTTACTTGAAAACAAATGTACAGGTAAAAAAAGCCTACACACAAGCAGTAACAAATGTATTTCAAATTTCCAACTTGCAAAACTGTAGATTAATTAACTAAGCCCTAAGGCATGACCGCTACCGGTACATGTACATTGTACATGTACGGTAATTACTACACCTCAGCGTCAATCTTCACCTTGCCTGGTCAAACTGCAATAAGGTACATGTACATGTACATGTATAGCACAAAACACATCTTTTGTTGAAAGAACTAAAAAATGCACATGTACACTGTACATGTACATGTATGTGCCATATCTGTAAACTGTTAAAAGTTCTCATATCGTACATTACCAGCTGCAAAGAACTGACAATGCTTGAGAATTTTTTCTGCTTCTCAATTTGCTTGTGGACCTCTTTGCATTTATTATTTGACTGCCTTCTTCACTTATGATCAGTAAGTGTACACCATGCGCAAGACAGGACTTCGCAAAAGTACAAAGCCACCCATGGAGGTAGGAAAAAATTTGACAGAACATATAGGCATAGTGTGAGAGAAAGCCACCCTTTTCATCCTTTTCCTGAAGCCATGTCCACTTCCATTTAATTTCCATCTTTGATTCCATAACCTGTAAGCAGTCAGTTCCTTCTTAAAATGTTACATGTACATTGTATATTCCCAATAATTTGACCAAATTTCTAACGTTACATCCTTGTTGAAATTTTTAATTTAAATCATACACGAGTACGGTTGTTGACAGTAAACCTTAAAATGCAATTATTATTTACAGTACCGGTAGTTCCTGGTCGGTTATGTACATTACATTTTTATCGTTCATTCTTGGTACATCTACCATAGCCTTGAATTCAGGCTTTGTGACAGACATGGGTTTTCAGACAGCTCACTGCATTTAGTGCTTGGCATGCATGTACCTGGTGTTGCTGGAGCTCTGGTCAAGTTTCAAATTATCAGTGCACGTAGAGGCCACACATGCCACATGCAAGCTTGAAATGAGCCTACATACATGTAGCCTCTGCTGTTGGGACAGCATTACAATTATGCCCTGCACTACATGCAGTCATAAATCCCTGGACAGAAATCCATGTGAAAATCAATTGTGCAAGAGCAATTTTTCTTTTCTTTTCCAACCCTTTTTAAAGCCAAAAAAGGGAATTTTTTTAATTTTTTACCGAAATTCAAGATAAAATTGGAAAAGTGACATCTCTACTCAATACATGTAAAACGCATTAACTCACCTTTTTAGATTCTTCCCTGTTAATGTTATCATCTGTCAGGTCATCATCTAATGAATCATGGCTGAACGACGAAACACTGCTAGCACTGGACAGTTTACGGATCGGCCCAGACTGCTTGATGTCTTCGATGGTAAGGCCAATCTCAGAGGATGCTGATTTGCTGGGTGTGAAGACCGACGTATCCATGGTACCATCCCACGAAATGTTACTAACTTCTTCATCGCAGTGGTCACTGACAATGACTGACGGCAGGCACTCAAAGCTTTGCATACTGGACTGCAATGTGTCTGACCGGTAACCAAAGTCACGCCGGCGCTCCTCCACAGTAAGGAAGGACCTTGAACTGTTTGGTAGCATCACTTCAGGAGAGTTTGATTCCTGGGACGACTGGTCTGCCGAACTGCCAGGGCTTCGCAGTCGGATGGTGAGCTTTGACTTTTTTACTTCTCTCACGGCTGCCTGTTCATGTGGGGAAGAGGCCACCACGGGGTCAAAACTGCCAGTCTTGTCACTGTCTTGGAAGCCTTCATCAGGAGAGAGTGGGCTCGGCTCTCTACTCCCTGACGAAGCTGAGTCCCCTTGGTCGATGCTCTCAAAGACATTGCTGGAACGAGTGAGTATCTTGGGTCTACTGTGGGGTACAGTCAGGCTGATTACTGACACCTGTGTGGCTGACGCTGCACTGACTGAAGGTGCTTGGGCTTCCAATTGTGCGCCCCCTTCCACAGAAATATTTGCAACTCCGCTATCTTGGCTTGATGTTCGTATTGACCTTCTGTCATCTACTTCTGGCAAAGCAAGGTGGTCTTGGCTCGTTTTGTCACTGCTCTGAGTCAAATCTGTGGCTAGTGAGGGAGAATTACTTCGTGGGCTCAGGCACATTGGGCTGCTAGAATAGAAACCACTTCCATATCCGCTGCTTGGGCTGTTTCCAGGGGACAGCAGATTTCGAGTAGTTGTGCTCAAAGCTTGCCCACTCTCCGAGTCTGATGAATCACTTGGAAGTAACAGTTTTGTGGGCTTTGGGCTAACAGACCGTCTCGTAAGCAACGGAGAAACAGGGGAATCTGGTTTCTCAGTAGTCAAGGATCCAGACGCAGACAGTGATCTTGGACGGGTCTTTGGCAGATTCAAGTAGGAATCTGTGGAGGTATTTACGGGGGCAAATTTGTTGCATAGACTTAGGATGCGAGGGGACACTGGTCTGACAGTCACAGGATCTGAGGAAAGACTTCTCAAAGGCTGGGAGTTTACAGGAGTCATACTGTTGTCAGTTGGTGACGTCAGATCTGCATGCATCTCTCCAGGAGACCCTTGCAAATCTGCTTTAGAATTTGTGACTTTCCTTGAGTGAGGCACTGGCATCTTGAAGCGGTCTTGGGCTCCTGAGTCAAGTTCTTCTGCACTTCTTACAATACTCATGTGAACAGCACATGGAGAAGTTGACTGCTGCCAACAGGGCATGTGATGCGACTGCGATGGAGAGTTTTCAGACATTCTAAGGACAACCCTCGATGGTGTTACACTCGGTGAACAGACTGGATAAAAAGCAGACGGACAGGAATCTGCTTGTCTAAAGCTTTCCAGGATATGACGGAAGCGCCCGCCATGACTGATGGCACCTTGTCTGCAGATATTCACAGGGGAGGATTTGCGTCTTGGGGAGCTAGACGGACAGCTTGAGGGCTGGCTTCTGCCATCGTAAATACAGTTTGAATGCGAACTCATTCCAGAGTGCAGAGCCTGACAGGAAGCATGTAGCTGATTCTTAAAGTTCACAGTTCACAGGATGCACAAGTAAGGCACGGGAATCATCAAATTCACCAAGGGTTTGGCACTCGGTCTAAAAACAAGGAAAAAAAGTACTTTCCTAGTCAAACCATTTAGTGTTTCTTGTTGAACGACAGCACAGTCCCAAGGCAGCACAAAACAGTGTCAATTGGTTTATGATCAAGGGCTAGTTAAAAAAAGCATCATTCCTGTACACAACTATCCACAACCAGGAATCAAACAGGAATTACTGGTTTCCTTCCCTGTAAGAGGTCCATTAAATACAAAGGTAGTGTTAATCCCCCTACACAAAAGTATACATAAGATGTGTCAACCTCTAACCTGCTCTCAGCTGTTGTCTGCTCTTGATAATAACAGGACAGTAAATGGATCTCTTCACAGCATGGCTTCCCACTGTTGATAATCCTGGGCTAGTGATTATAACTGTTGTATGTAACATTGGCTGGAAACCCACAACATAGCATCTTTTGGAAGAGGAAAAAGTCTCCAACTTGTTTGTCTGCAAAAAACCAAAAGAGGAAATTCTTTGAATAGTTTATATTCACAAAGAATTCAAAACAAAATTGACCAACACTATTAAAGGTGAATTCTCTTTCACAACTGAATGTCCTACAGCCAAATAATGCAATCTGTACAATTACCAGTAGCTCCCTCTTCATGCACATCATGTAAATACGTACAACTGTGCTTTAATTGTTGTACATGTAAGCTTGGTATATGAACATGTATTTCTCTCCACATTTAAAAACTATGCATGTACATGTACAATTGTACATGTGACATAAACAGAGGATCATGACAGTTACTCTGTAACAATACATGAGCTCCAACGTATTACACGGTCTTCATGCATGCAACACACACATGTGAGTACCGTGTTTTTTAAAGTTCTTACAGGTGCTGTGAAATACATGTACATGTACACATACACTGTACCAGTACCTACATGTGCAAGTGCCAGTAATTATGTAATTCTGTGCTTGGTAAACAGGATTTTTTACAATATGTTCCCTAAATGTGTTAACATGTAAGCCTTCACTGCTCTTGGTCAACAAAATGTACATGTACATGTAACATCAGTTTTACTCATGGCAGTTGTGATGGATTTTACTTGATTCAAGAAGGTTCCTTAATTAATACGGGCTGATACACTCAGAAAGAAGGGTTTGGTTTTTAAACTTCCTTCACCAATCACCTGTCAGCGAACTGACTGATAAACAACTTTCAGCCATTTTCGGTTAGAATTTGGACCTGGTAAAAGTACATGTACAATGTACTCTACATGTGTTATCCGTACATGTACATGTACGTGTACACCGCAAAAGCTAAAATGTCAACGTTGTAGGTGTGGTGTCACAGCAACGTACAGCATTACTATCAGACCTACACTATACATGTTCATGTAAGCTACATGTAAGCACAGTTGACAGATGTACATGTACAGTATGTACGTGTACAGTGTTCATGTACACACCTACTGGTACATGTACATGTACTGTCAGTAGTAGAATTTCCCCTGGCAGAGTTTGTCAGTAGAAACATGTGCTACAGGCCTCCCACCTTTAGACAAGCATTGTTATCTACTTGTGATATTCCATACATGTACAACATGTACAACATACATGTACATGTACAACACGTACGGAAAACACTGGCAGGAACCCACGTTGTATTAGTACACATTGCCGATGCAGTGGCCGGGTAGGAAGATGTGGGTGACCCCACATACATGTAAATAAAGGGAAATGACGTTACCCATTATGCACGCTACAAGAATGTGTGTCGGAAATGAAAACCTTGGTAACAAAAGACTGACGACATGAAGGCCATGGCACACACATTTCAAATCACTTCAAAAATCCTTCTGACTGCACTTCAGTAAATTACCGACGAGGATCATTCAAGATTCCAACTGGAATTTTTCAAATAACTGCCAGAGTCTCAGTTTTTTGGAAATTTGAGCCACTTACCTTTATGAATTTTAAACTATTATTTATGGCTGAGTCAAGTTGAATAATTCACTATTCGAATATTCAACCTTCATTTCCATCGAATATCAAAATATTTGGTGGTAGTGACCAGCAAGTAATTGATGAACAGACCACACACAAATCAGTTGCAATAACACGGACAATTGTACATGTATAATCACTATAATAACTTCTCGCTTCTAGGACTACATTGTATCTCCAGCCACAATTTAGCAAGATTTAACAGACGAACAAGACTTCTTACCTTGTTGACAATTTACTCCTTTTAAAGTTTTCAACGAATAATTTATCTTTTGAATCATTGTAAGACATATTATTCTGTCGTTTTTTTTATTTTAGTCCGAATGAAACATGCCTCCAAGAGCAATTTTCTCCTTTAAACCAAAAGAAACTTCTCCCTTCCTTTTCATGAATTTTGCATTCGAATATTCAGATTTGAAAAATATTATTCAAATATTCGATAATCGATCACATACATTCGGATATTCAGCACAGCCCTGCATGTACTTTTATTGCCAATAACTCACAATTACATGAACAACCAAACTACCATGATCTGAACGCTGGAACTCCCTCAGGTGATGTACATGTACATATAAGCTCATAGCTGTAATTGTAAGTGCCTGAAATTTCACAAGTGTACAAGAAATGCTTGCAAACACCTTTGCTGTGTCATCAACATTTTTAAACAGCCTGCAATCAGGTTCTTGAAGGACCTACATGCACATAGTACACGCACAATGTTCACGTGCAATACAACACATAAATTTTCAGCATTGTTAGTACGCTACCGGTACATGTACAAGTACAAGTATACAAGCACAAGAACATGTGCTAGTGTAGGCACATGTACATTTTACATTAAATTTACTGTGAAACGTGTACGCGTATGTATACAGTAAAATGGCATACACTGTACATGTACATTTACACAAGTAAAGTACGTGGCAAGGTTGATGATGCACCGCGTACATGTACATGTATATGTATGTACATGTATCAGCTTGGGAAACAAAGTAAAAGAAATTAAGGATAATTCATACGAAGTACTTGTACATGTTTGTGTATGGCATGTATGGGGTAAGTAGGCTTTCCCTACGTTGAGAACATGTGCCGGTAATTGTACATGTACATGTAGTGGTACATGTACATGTACATGTTTCGACATGTATGGGAAAAACAAGCATTTGGGGACCAACATCTGGACTATTGCTGTAGAGCTGCTATCTTTCAAAATGGAAACATACCACCACATCAGTGTGTTTTGTCTCACGACTTATCACAAAACGTCTGTCATAGGGCTGGAGTCACATACAGTGCACAAGTTACACGTGTACATGTACATACATGTAAGCAACCAATCAATTCACTATACATTATTCGCTAACTCAATTAAAAAATGACACCAGAGTTACTCAAGTTACAATGTACATGCACACATACACATGGAGAAATCTACTCTACGCTCATGTGCAAAATGAGAATTCCATACACTGGTTTGACTAATATTTCCTTGCAATGATATCAGCCATAATCCAAAGTGATCACACAGCCTAAACAGTCAAATTAAGCGGGGGAAAATAATCTTAAACCGAAAAAATTCCATACAGAGGCCACTTGGCGCCCTGTGCACCTACATGTACATGTATAAGACTGGTCTGAAAAAATCTAAATGGAAAAGAGGATGCAGGCATTTTCACTGCTCAATTGGACTTTTCAGGACATTTTATCACTTTCAGACAGCTAATACCATTCACTGCTGGGAAAAAATCAGCTCAGGAATCCTAATTCTTAACATTAATTCTTACCATTAAAACATTCACTTCATTAACTCTTACCATCAAAACATTCACTTAGAAACTCTTTTTCCAATCAGTCTCATAAGGATTGTGAACAGGGTATCAAGTGCTATCAAGTACAGGCACATGTACAATGTATGAAACTCTTGACTTCATATTGTACACTGAAAGAATTCGGATATCATTTAGCACCCCCCCCACACATACATGTACACCTTCAACCTGGATTTTTGATGATTTCTCGGACTCTTCCTCTTCATTTTGCCACAGATAACTTTGACCCCAAAATGCCTCTAAAACTGTTTTTCAGAGAGGGGAAAACATTGTGTGGACGTGTGCAAGTCCACACAATGCCATCGCACCCTACATTATGTGGACTACTTTTGTGCAGAGGTCCACACTACCGTACCGTATGTATGCCGCGCCTGCACAATGATACCCGTCTGAGAAAGAGCTTCACATACAGAAAACACTAAATCTTTAACCCTAACAGTCCCGAATGCTACAAAGTACATGTACTACTCAGTAGTAAAATGTAGTACTCAGCCCTGTCGCTTGTAAGAGGACATGACATCATTATTCTCTGAAGCCATAAAACACAATAGAGGAGACAGTGTACCATACAATGCTGTGGCACTATGAATGCATAGTTTCATTGTTCTCTGTACGAATAACAATGGAATAAACCTAGCCAGAAATAGTAATCTGTAGCGCTAGGTCCTTCAAGCTCAGAGTGTTACTTAGTATTTTGTAGTAATGAGTACTCTGAGCCAAACAACGCCTGGTACTGTTAGGGATAATATTAGCCATCTGAAAGTGATAACATGTCCCAAAAAGTGAAATTTAGCTGAGAAAATTCTGAAGCATTTACTTAGAAAACACTTCGGCCTATTTTTTTTCAGGCAAGTCTCACACTGGTAGGTTTGTGCACTGGGGCATCAAGTGTTGTCTGTATGGTACCCTTTCCCTGTTTTCTAAGTATGTATGGTAAATGCTGCAGTATTTTACATGTACCAGCTAAGGAAAGAGTTCTATATAAATGGACGCCAGTATTTTTTTTCTTACATTGAACTATTACCCATCAGAAAGCAAAAACATGTCCAGAAAAGTTCAATTTAGCAGGGAAAATACCAAGTCGTTTACATAGAAATTACTTCCAATTTTTCAGGCCAGTCTCATAGGGTTTGTGCACAGGGTGTCAAGCAGCGTCTGTATATATGGAACACTTTCCCCAACAGAATTTGACTTACAAGCTATCACTTTCCATGTAAACCTCTCACAGGAGTACACACTTACATGTTAAATTTTACATACATAAATATGTACATTGTATACAGAATGTACTTGTAATAAATTCATGTGACATTATGTTTACGGCACAGTACCTTCACCATCACCATCAGACTCAGCTTGATAACGTCTACTTGTACATACAGGTATACTGTATGTACCTCTACTGTTAGACTCAGCAATAAGTTTGGATGTAATGCTGAGGAACTATGAAATGTAAATGTACATACCGGTACTTTTGTACAGTGTACATGTACGTGTAGGCCTACTGGCTACATGTATGCATGAATGCATAAAATAAAATTTACTGTCATGTTCTGAACTGTCATGTTCATGGACATGACAGATCAGTACAGCTAATCTGTGACTAGTCATGCTAGTCTGAGCATATATGTACATGTACACGTAGGTCCTAGTAACTTGGACTTTACAAACAGCTTTTTTTAACATTTCGATACAATCGGGAGATTAGTCACCCGACCATGTCGAAATCAAATTAAAAAAGGGCGATTCATTAGTAGGCCTAGGCTGGAATCCCAGTTACTCGGACAAAACCTCCATGCTGGGACTGGTGATCCATGACCATGTTACAATTCTCTTCCCAACCCAGCAATGCCACCGTATTATTACATTCAGGAGATGACACTGACAGTCAGTTTCCTCATTGCTATGAAAAACTCACCTGCAAAGCTCGAATTCAATTACTCTGGAACACGACCAACGAAATCGTACATGACGTGCCCGTAACAATAAAACTCGCCCTCACTCTGTGCATGTGGTTAAAACATGGTTAATTACTGTCGGGAAGGGGTACCATACTTACTTGCACTATGCACACAAGAAGCGTAATAATACTGTCGCAAGCGAATTCACCATGTTCACGTTCAACTTGACTTCCTCAATACAGTCGATTCCTGAGCGATAAGCCGAACAACCATCGATCACGAAAAAACTGGTCCTGCGAAATATTTCGCCTCCGTCACAATGGGTTGTGAATGATAATCGAGTGAAGCATTTGATAGAATATGCCCCGCACTTCAGAGTACATGGACGTCATGATTCATTTTTCACTTCCGGTACACGATGAACGCGCCCGGCCCCACTGCATCATGCATTGTATGCGCATACGACCACCTGTTAAGATGAGGGCGCTATAGTTTTAATAAAGAAGTTTATGTCCTCGGATGTTCACTACGAATAAATTCCCATAGAAAGCAGTGATAAATCCCCATACTTCCCAAATATTTTACAAATATTAACAACTCTCACAGGTGTTCAGGCTGCACAGAAAAATGATGTTCCACATGTTCCCTTTCATTTTCCTTTAAATTTTTGGGGAGTTGACCAATGGATTTTTGAGAAATTTTCACCAGAAGCAGACCACCCCTAAAATGAAGAAAATATCCCTGTCCAGAAATGCTGCCATTTTGAAATACCATCCCTCTGCAAAATGACTCAAATAGTGTCACTTTCGGACTCAATTGCATCCAAATTGCTCAGAATTGGAAGCCTTGAGTCCGGCCCAGAGGTTCAGTCTCACATTTATTCAATTCCCCAGTTCCGTGGAATATTTGAGTGTATAACTTGTATTAATGAGTTCGGCGGACATATTTCTGGCCTAAATACAAGGGTGCACCCTTCGAGTGCGGGTTATGACGGCTCAGTTTATGTCGACAACAGGAAGATCGATGCAGGTGAAAAAGGCAATCCTTACCTTTACGATTGTGCTACTACAAATCATTCCTGTTGCCATGTTTCAGTTGTCGGAATTGTTGGAAAATTACACATTTTCCGGCAGTATCCTCTAAAAACGATGACTAAATGTTTGATGTGCTTAGAAGGAAGACTTCCCGACGTTGTAGAGGTAAGTTTATGAACTGACGAACACAATTGAAGAAGTTGTTTTGTTGATGTTGTTGTCATCGTGGTCATCGTTATTGTTTTAATGATTGAAGCAAAAATGTCGAAGTATGAGAGTAAGAATTACCAAAATATATATAATACAAGTGTGATGATGAATGTCTGAAACTGTTTTTCCAAAACAAGTGAGTGACATTTTTGGCAAAAAACACCTAGGGGAGTTGACAACAAAACTTTGAGATTGATCCAGTAAAAGATGCCGTGGGAAATTTTGCCCTGTTTAACGATTTCGATAAAAAAAAGGTTCTGTCCCCAATAAGGAACTAATTGTAAAAATAGGTGAATGACATTTGAATAATTATTACATTAACTCTCAGCCAATACTGGCTGATGGTATGTGGTGCTCATGGCCCCAAGTTCAGTTTTCAAAATCTTTAATCAGATTGGGGTGTACATATCAACCCACTGTTTGAGAGTGGGTCTATTGAATCATATCCCCACACCTTTTCGTAGTGACCCCCCCCAAAAAGGAAGCTGACTGTGAAGAATTTATCGGACTTCCCAAAGACTAAAATGTATTCAATATCACTCAAACAAGAAATACAATTTTGAAAAAGCCATAAATATGCCAATATGGTGAAAATTCTGCATGATTGTTATGTGAACATCTGTATCGTGAATATCTCCTCCTATATAGTGGCATAAGTGTCCCCCCGCCCCGCTTTTCAAATTTCCACCCTCACAAATCCCCATTCCCCCAATTACTGGCACAGATTTACGCCTTTGGTATTTATAAGGGGATGCTTACAGGCCGTCGCTAAGGGGGGGGGTGAACTTGCTAGTCCTTGGAAAAGGAAAAATGAACAGAACAGAAACAAAAAGGAGGAGTAAAAGGGATAAAAATCACCAATTTATCTGAATATACCTCCTAATTGACTCACCTTTCTTCTTTCGATTATATTGCACCAACCCCACCCCAAAAAAGAGCCCTTCCCCTTTGCAGTGACTAAGAGTGCGGAGTGGCAAATTACAATGGCCTCGGAAATCGGGACGGTGAAAAAAGATCATCAATGCAAAAACGATCAATTGGTGAAGAGGCATTGATTTATGTGTGACAAAAGCTTTTCCGTGTCAACTTTTATCTCATCTATAAGTCAGACGAGCTTTCTACTTGAAACGGGCTACCAAAGGAATCATTCAGATGCCTTTTCTTTCTGCCTTGAAACGAAGCCGTTTTTTAATGTTAAAAGAAGATAACGTTCTGCAGAATGATATGGAGCTGCTTTAAGCATGGAATTTGTATATAACGGTTTGCCCGTACCCAACGTATATTAATAAGCACTGTATGCTCAGTGCTTGGAATTTGGTTAAGCACGAATAAAACCTTGTTTAATAAACAAAGGTTACCAGCTCAAACTCTGTGCGATTGTCATGCTAATCAAAAGATACGGGTAGGTAAATACCATTCCTAAACAATATACATCACAAGAATATTAAGCTGGTAACCTGATTTGTCAATCAAGGTTTTTTCGCGCTTAAACAATTTTTTCGCTTTAAGCAGCGCTATGAAATTGGCCCACAGCTGGACTTGGGACCAATGCGGAAAAGAGTAACAAATGCACATGCAAGTGGCTGAACTGATTGCACGGTAGTTGTGAATTATTGGATTCTTGACCTTTTCTGTATTAATCAGTAAAACTGGGTGCATATGTTAGTGCAACGAATAACTTTCCAGAATAATAAATACTGCAGAATTTTGATTTTAAAATATAGCCTTATATAAAACACCATCATAGGAAATCAGAAACAAGAGAGATAGTGACTTTGGGGTATCCAGCTTGTGTTTGTTTGCGAATCTCCCTTCTACAAAAAGCGCTGAGATAAAGCGCTGAGACAGCCTTGGACAAGGCCAATGCCTGCTGCGCTTTAATTTAGAAAACTCATAATCTGTGAAGACGGGATGTATACGTAACATTAAAGTTGACTAAACTCCTGTCCCTAGTCACTCTTAAATGAGCTGTTGCTTCACTGAGAGCTCATTAAGGGGCTACGCTTGCAATGCATGCAACATTCTTGTCACAGTGTAGCACTGCAACGCATTGAGTAATAAAAAAATTGTTCCCCGCATTTGTGATTTAAAAAAATCGTAATCATTCTGGCAAATATTATAGGGCCTACAACAGGATTGAAATTAAGTTCCTGTGTTGTTTGTACAAGCATTTACTATCAGGAGCATTTCGCCGTTTCTACCTTTTACTTTTTAAATTAAACTGTGAGCTGCACCACTGATGCCGGATTAGGGATAAAGAATACGACTGACTTTAGGCTCATGGATGGAATTTCGAAGGTTACGAGAAATGATTATAATCATCGGTCGTTGATCAAACTGTTTTCGGTATTTGTGTGGTTTGGAGTGAATCCAGTTACAGAGAATTGCTGTTTTGCTCGCATGCATGTATTTCCTTATAATAGGGAATAACACTGTATACCTGGGAACAACCTGCAGGGCTACGCCGTTCGATGTTGGGAAGACCAGATGCAGGCCGAACGTGACAAGCGATACAACATGTAGATTATTTCAAGCCACGTAAGAGGCGGCCTCTAGTGTAAACGTATAGGTAAGGAGGGAGGATTTCTTGCGTAAATAAATTGGCATGTAATTAATTCTATCTCTCTTTTTATCTTACTGGGACCTTATAACCTTATAACATAATCCTTATAACATATTAATCAACAACCCCAACAAATATATCTGATTGAACATCATTTTATTGGTACTTCTCATTGTGTCTTGCCCTAAACGGTTACATAGCGACTGGAGTACTTCACGTTTGACTTGGCATTACTTGTAGAAAAGTGACTTAGTTACAACACTGCCTCCTGGAGACGCTGGTGAAATTAGTACGATGCTTTCGAACCAGCCATCCCAATACACAAGAAAGATGATTTAACGTGGTACAGTTGGCCATGCTCGAAATATAAGACTAAACGCCGATGACACTTAGGGATATAATGGGAAATAATCCATCCGTGCTGATCTTAGGCCTATGCCTGTGTTTCATCAACATCAATAGACTTCATAACAATGAAAATTAACCAGAAAAATGTACTTATATTAACGAATAAAAAAATCAATCGTGTATACAACTTTATAGATCAAACCAAAATTGTACATCATTTACGAACCCTTAAATGTTTCCAATGTTGATATTATTTGGAGGATAACTGAAATAAATCATGATAACCAGAGAATTTGAAACTCGGCTGGTCAGTGTGATCACATGTGTACACAATGATACGTAGGCTTCGACTTCCAGGCCTAAACTAATCCGTGATTTCCCATTCAGTCTTTTGAAGTTCAGGGCACCTTACATGTGAAATATTGTTATTAAAATATTATGTAATATTTAATATTCAACAACATTAGCTTCAAACTTCAAATTGATTGGAAAAAATAAGAAACAAGAAAATGTACTTAGGAAAGTATATAATAGTGTCATTTTTTGTATAATTCTTTGAAAATAAAATGTATTTCGAACTTTAAAGTATCAACAAAAATGATGAAGACAAGAAATACAAGATGCAGGGGCATGTTAATTTTAACTTGCGTGTCAAATACTACATTAAAAATACATGTAGAAGGTAAAGCATAGTATTTTTAAGGGCCAATTTTCCATTAACACAGAAAAATGACAGTATTTGTGTGATGGCATGTTTTGTGTTAGCATGTATGACTGAAATCTTAAAATAATGTTGATGTTGTTACTAAAGGAATTTTAATGAATGGGGATGGCCACAAAGTTTTTAAAACCTAAATCTGGTACCTGCGACATTGGAAGCATTGTGCTGTTCATAGTGCTCATTAGTCCACAGTTAAATACTTTGTCATGAGAACAACGATTTTAGGACCTCTTACCAGTATAGAACAAAGGACGGATCCAGGGGAGGGTGCACAATTCTGGCCATGCCTTACCCCCTAAAAAGGAGTACTTTTTAATAATGAGAAAAGGCAATATTGGTCCCTATCCCTTACTTCCAAAAGCGTGTAAATTCCTCCAAAGCATGATGTTGCGTCATCAACGCCATAAATGGTTACTCATTATTTTTCAATTTTGTTTCCCCCCCAAAAAAAAGCCTTGCTTACAGACCAATCATCTATCAATTAATTGGGTAGCATGGTTCATTGGTGAATTGCTGGTACTGTCCGACTTTGGGTGGTGCTCTAACAACTTCACCGTAGGATGGTGGGTCCGTAACGAGTACATCACATCCTTGCTGTGGTGCCGGTACAGCTGTGGGAAAAGAGGCCGAGAGCTTTGTTAATTAAAATGTTATTGCTAAGCTCATGTCCATACAATTTCCTCAGGCCATACAATTTGAATCAGGCCCTTGAACTGGTTTGACGACAGGTCGTTCCTCTCCATGACGAGGGGAGTCATCTTGGGAAAGAATGCAGGAAATTATATATACCTGAAGAACGGGGAAGGAGTTCGGAAAAAAAATCTTAGGCACTTGGGCGTCTCCGTTGGCTTTTCTGTAGATTTCGGTGGAATCGTGGAGAAATTGCTATTGCGCGCTAGTATGAAAGTAAATTAACGATCTTTAGTCGACACAGCGGTGAGCAAAGTTTTCTGAAAACTCTCAAGTCTTTCAAACTTTCAAACTGTTGGGCAGGGGAGAAGAAATTCGGAAATTCCTTTGCGTAACTTTCCGTGGCCTTTCCACAGGATAAGGCTAAATTGGGGGGGGGTTAACGCATTTGATAGAAAGGGAAGTGAACACCCCCCCCAAGTCACCCTTTTCTCCTCGTTTCCAGAAACAAATTCTCCCAGGAGGTTAGCCAATGCTTACTTAAGAACAAGACGTAGGCCTAGTGCAGAATCCACAACTAGCGACCAAAGTTCACACAACGTTTCCGATAGTAATATTGGCAATAACAATACAAAGTTGGGGCGTTGGGACTGTGAAAGCTACGGGTTCATTGAGTGGGACCGAAATGGCCGAGGCCACATTAACTAGCCTGTTTTTGATACTGTCTTGATTAAACCTATAAACATTGGGTATGCAGGGTTACCTTCGCAAGCTACACACGATGGGATTGGCAAATAGGTATACTTACTCTGTACTTGAGAGACTACAACGGGCGTATGTGGCATTTGCCTCCTACCCGAGCAGACAAAGCAGATGATGATGAAAGTGACCAGGAGAGAAATGCCGATAAGACTCCCGAAAATTACGCCCATGATGGCTCCAAGGCTGTGTAAAAAATTTGTCCAGAGAGACCCAGGTAAGTTAATGTTAAGCTATATGCATACATTGTGTTTCTTTGTATCAACGGACACATGCATACGCCCCGTTGTCCATGCATGCGTGCAGCTGAGCTTGAGAGAGCTTTTCCTGTTTTTTTGGGTGAGCATTTTGACATAATTGTTACACCGCTGTGAATGTTCAGGCTCGTCAGCTTAACAAATTACATATTCTTTGATTAGTTTTTTTAAATGTCAGGCCATCAATGTTCCGCCTTACACTAATTGTTCCACTCTTCTGCCGCTTTCCCTCAAAACAGGTCAGTTCATGTGCCTCAATGTCTCTTATTAAAGTTTCAGAAAGGTTGCATTTGTCGTAATTGTGGGCATTTTGGATCTCGGGGAAAACAGACTGCAAAAGTCGTCTGAGTATGCACTTGCCTCCAGCTAGTATAGCCGTAGTAGGCGTTGTAGTCGCAACAATGCTGATCTGTCTCATACGCATCGCAGCAATAAATCAAATCTGAGGACTGGCCGGGCAGAGGGCAGTCGAATCCAGCAGTGATCGATAAGTCGTCAAACAAAGGCGGGCACTCCCAATATACGGCATGACCTTACAGGGACAGATCAAAGAGTATTAAATCGATGAATTCAGCCCTATCGTTCGATATGCTTGTTTTGCGTTCACGGTAAATAACGTAACAGTCGCGGGACAATGAAGAAGAAATGCGTCGACGAATTTTATGACGCAAGTGGCCAACGACAGAATGGTGTATCTAAGAGCTATGCAATAAAATCGATTCGAAAAGGAAACACAACTGAAACTCACCCAGCCAACCCCGACTCCAAACCCCAAAGTGGGCATCCGTTGAAAATACCCGTAAAATGATATCCCAGAGAGAAGTATTGCAAGTTTTGTGCGCCTTTCGACAGAACAGGGTGGGGTTTACTGAACTTACCGTATGCACACAAAACAGCAAGAAGAGTAAAGATCAGAAGACTGTGAGATGCCGCCATTTTGGAAGAATTAGTGTGGGTAATTGGGTGGGCGAAACTGTTGTGCGCATTAAACAGTAAGAACCACGACACAGAACACACCAGACAAAACGAAACCAATCTAATCACATGATCTTAAGTTTACACAATGACAGTTGAACTTCGATTTGTAACCTGTTGGCCAGCAATGTGAAATCGAGACCGGGTATAATACAACTAACCTGTGTCTTATCACGTCTACACAAAACACTGTGCAGAGATACCAAAGCTGAAAGCCAGTTCGCCTAAATTGGAAATTAACGTTTTTGTTTTTTAATTCTAAGCTAATTCGAAAGGTGTCACACTACATTGAGAACCTGGGTATACAGTGAAAAAAAGACTCTGTGTAGAACAACAATGAACTTGAAATGACAAAAAAATCTAAAATTAATCTTAACTTGATGGTACTTCTTCAATGTACCACCGTCGTGTGGACGCATTCGTAAATACCCAAGACATTCCTGCTGGTCAAGTCCCCTTTAAATGGCATGATAAAAAACCAGCCAGCACCCACAGTGGCCCCCAAGCAATGACACTTAATGTACACGCATTTCTACTTCTACCCCGTTACATTGTGTCACAATTTAACAATCACAATTGCTCAAGCCATTTTTAAATAAAACATAATTTTAAAAAAGCCAAAACAGAGCAATAACGTTTTGGCCAAGCCAGAACAGTTGATTTCAAGCACAAGCTTGCACACCAACATGTTAAATGAGCCAGTTCAGTATTTCAATTGAGCATGCCGAAAATGAAACGCGTCCGAAGTCATTCAGACGCGCGTGCGAGGTCTGCCATTTCAGACGATCCCTACGCAGGCGCGTTCTTAGTTCCCGTATGACCTTGCCTGGTGAAATACCGAACTGGCTCATTGTGCGTATACCTCTCTTTCAATTGAGACCAGTGCTTGGAATTTGTACATAGCATGTGCAGCTGTTTTATGTACCTCCCACTTGAAAAATAAATTACCCAGATACGTCAGTCGTTCTTAAAATACACAGAATCCAGGTCGATTATTCTGTGGGGAAGTATTGTTCATGTTCTGCTAACCAGTAATTTCAATCATTGTGTAGAGTAACAAACAGTGGTCTATAAGCATGGATAGGAAAAAGAACAACAAAATGCCCGAACGGCCCAGTTTACGTGTGGAAATTTTGGGGACACAAAGTATTTCAGGATGGAAACATGTGTTTGGCCAGTCTTAGGAACGACTAAGCTTTGGAAGCAGTGATAATGAACCTTTCTTCTGCTCGGGTTTTATTTTCATCTTACAAAGTATGGGCGGTCAAACATTTAATTATTCCCTTCATATTAACGGGGCTAGTGGTGCAAATGTGATGGCACTATTTTGGGATTTTAAAAGCTGACGGCAAAATCATTTAAGCCGAGTAACCTAAATGCCCTTAGTACTGTGGTTCAAAAACAAAATTCAGGGGTTTTTGTTGGTATCCACCATGTCTTTCCCTCAACCATAATCACTTCGTCCTTTACAGACGTGTGAAGTAATTTTTTTGCGGCTCTCGTTGGATTGGTTCAATAGTAATTTTGTTCGAGTGCAGACATTTCCGAGTGCAGATATTTTTAGTATATATCAGTGGACAAGATGTCGTGTTTCCGTTTGCTAATTAAAAACATTTAAATTAGAATGCAATAACAGACTCCCTAGGATGCGTGGGTCAGCTTTGGTAGCAATTTACTTGGGACTTCCCTATTTTCCGTTCAAACTTTGGAGAGAGAAATTTGAGGTCACCACAATCGAGGGAAGTTCGCGATGGGGCACAATCGAGTGACGATTTAGCTACCATGGGCTTTCTGATGTAAAGTCGTTTAATAAGAGGTCTCGAGCCCCTGAAGTTTGGCACAGAAGAAGGCGAGGTAGAGATTGGCAACGGCATCCATGATGGACGCCGGAAGGTAGTAGTGGGCCCAGGCGATGCACTTGCACATGGCATTGGACGGGAAATATCTGTCTTTGGGGATTTCGTCGGTGAGGGCGCTGGTATACGCGTCGATGACAGGAACGATGCTGCCGTGAGTTGTCTTCAAGATGGGCATGATTAGGGCCTTCTTGACGCTCTGGAAGTGGTCCTCACCATAGGCCTGTCGGACTTCTTCAGGGGCTGAGCGCCAGACTCTTTCCATCCCGCTATTTAGAATACCCTCTCTCAGCATTACAGAGGTACCTGCGAGTTGTTCACGGGGTAAAAAATGTTGTTCTGTAATTCAAAGAGCAGTCCTGTCTGGGGGATTCTAACAGAGCATAACTTCCAGTTTTACCCTCGTCCCCCCAATATAAAACCCATTTTTACATGGAAACTACAATGACAACAGAGGGGAGCTAGAATAACCCCACTAATCCATTTGTGAGACGAAATGGGACACTGAAATATACTGGTACTGGTATATGATCCATAGCATTGAGATAGTCCAAGTAAAGGGGGGGAAGTGGGAATGGGATGAAAATCGTCAATCTGCTTGAAAAGATTTAAGAATAGGCTCTTCATATCGCCCTCTTTATTTATGTTTGAATTGAAAGGCAGTGAAAACGAGCTGATATAGATTTCGACAGGACTATGCATTCTACACGGTTCCATGTTTGGGTGGAACAATTTTTTTTTTAATTATGAAATGGGCCTTTCAAAATTTAGGCCTACTATTCGTGCAATTTACAATAATTCAATTCTCATTTTTTATGGTGTCTCTAATAATATTGTCATACGTAGCGATACATTAAAACTTTCAGCCCATTGGCTCCACTTTTGAAACCTCAATCCCTTTGTTCGTGGAGCTTTGAGCAGCCGACAAAATAGAAAATGGGTCCTGACAACTAAAAAATGAAACAAAAATTTATGCAGCTTGATCAAGCATTCAGGGGCACAGACGTCTGAAATCTGCCATGAATCGCAGTAACCAGCTTCCAAATAGGATTTTTTGTGATCTTGGGGTTCCTAGCCCTTCCGTGCTCATCCATTTAAACCGAAACGGTTCGGGCACCTTGCAAGGGAAAAAAGCAGACGGCCCCTAAGTTTTGGCCGCCGCGTCGGCCAGTCTCAAATCCGTATCCGCCCCGAGCTGAAGTGCACCTCCAATCGGCGAAAGAAGGTGGCTACAAGCGGGTTTTTTGCACGTGTTCTGCGTGCAGTGTAAAGACCATACATGCCAGAATGAATTAGTTACGCGTACTCGGCATGTTCTGCGTCAGAGGCGCACATACTTGTGAGCTTCATGGCGCACCAATGCGGTGAGTACCAAAAACAGGCCCTCTTTTGTTCCACTCGGAGCGGATAGGGCGTACTTGAGGCGCTCAAGCCTCAACTGGACTTCGTAAACTGTCCACGCAACAGAGATTACCCGTTAGGCTAAGACACTTTTGGTCTTTGATGAGCCAAAAAAAAAAAGCAGTGGTGACATTCGAACGCCCGTGCTCTAAGTCTCTCATCATTAAGCTTGACCAGTCTACAATTTTATGAAACGACCTACATTGAGTTTTTGGAATTTAAATCTCCCTTATGAATTGCGTATAACACTGTGAGGGCAACATGCAACACCATTCAGATAACTGATATTCGTGTCCATTAGCCTATCTTAAGTATGGTAGACACAATAGGTGGGCACTATTTGGCTTGGGTAACGATCTTTTGTGTTTGCTCCAACTTCACCCACTCAAATATCAGCCCCGCTATTGTGGGATGAACTTCGGTTTGGGGAATTGAAAGAGCTAGCATTTAAAATCGGCACCGCCACGTTTCTTTCTTACACAGTTCAGGATCTTTTACACATGATCAGTTTTGGGCATTGTCGTTTTTAGAAAAAAATATATATCCCCCTCTCCGACCCAGGAGCTGGAAACGTCACTTATCCCAAGATCAGCCCAACCCTGCAGCCCCTCCTAGCGGCCTTTATCGTACCTGCCGAGAATGTCCCAGGTTCAACAATGACTGCCTTGACGCCCCATGGGAACAATTCAACACGCAGTGCGTCGGTGAAGGCCTGGACAGCGTACTTGGTCATGCAGTATGGCGTACAATAGGGCGAGCTGAATCGACCCAGCACACTGCTCATGTTCACAATGCGACCTAAGGGCAATAACGATCATATACACAGAGAACGTGTGGAAAACATCAATGAAATTAACATAAACAATAAGAAATGCAAAATAAGCTGTGGGGGGCAATTGAGGGCCTAATTCGTTTGGAAGCACTGGCTGGTTTCATGGTTGTATGCACTTGCTGGTTTCATGGTTGTAAATCCCGAGGGATGGGGGTATATATCCTCCAACACTTTTTGAGGGGGGGGGCTATTGTATCATCTTCCCACTTTTTTTGGTGAACAAAGATTAAAGCGGATTGTGAAGAGGTTTTTAAACTTCCATCGACTAAAATGCGTTCACTATCAATCAAAAAAGGAAAAAAATTAAAAAGCCATATGTATGGCCTTCTAGTTACGTATTACAGATGAGCTTTGGAGCTTTTCATGGTGAAAGTAGCAAATTAGTTATTGAGGTTTGCGTTAGCACCATGCAAGGGTGTCTCTCTTACGAGCATGTGTGGTTCTGAAAAGAACCTATTACGGATCTGATACATTGATATCATGAACATCGACCCCTTAGAGTCATATGGCGTCACCCCCCCCCTTTCAAATGTTCATGGCCGGGCAAAACATTCTCCACCTTTGCTCACCCCCCCCCTCCAGCAATTTCCGGCACAGATTTACGCCACTGGTTGGTTCGGACCGTAGTCTCAAACAATTATGCAGCTGGATTTCTCCGATTTTCACTAAGCGGGCCGGGACACAGGGGAAGAGGCACGGGACTCGAAAGCACTTGTCCCGCCTTTCCCAGTTATTCTACGAGCCTATGTATAGGTGAACTATTTACGTAGGCCTTCTGAACTCTGGCCATAGTATGGCAAAACACGCACATTGGACTGAATACTCTAGCAATATATTTCATGCTGAATTTGATGGCGACCATTTGAGCTTCGCACCACCCTGCACTACACATACCTTTGCTTTTGCGAATGAGAGGCAGGAACGCCTTCGTAACTCGGACCATCCCCCATGTATTAACTTCCATCACTTTTTTAAATGCGTCGAGGCAGATCCATTCCACCATTCCAAACGTTAGCACGCCTGCGTTGTTCACCACACCCCATAGCACTGTATTATAGATGAAACAGAGTGACGTATTAATTATCTTCCTGTTAAGAATATCACATGACCCCTCCCATGTAAAGAAGCACACAGCTCAGTATATCATCCGGTGAAAATTAACGCAGACTTTGTTCGTCCCTCGAAAACATGACAATGATAAAAAGGTTCACAAATACACTTCAAATGTTGGGTGCCTACGGGGAATGTAAGCCCCAGGGAAACTGTGACCCCCGGGGGCAGCGGGTTCGTGCCCCTGGATCCCCTTTACAAACGCACACACTACTAACCGTTTCAAATTTTGAATGTTCACAATCTATGGTACAAGCACAGTTCGTCGGCTTTCGATGCCACATGAAAAATGAACTTCAACAAGTGTACATGTACATGTCAAGTGTTCCTTGTCAGTCGTTAACAAACACATGGAAGCTATAGGCTCATGGAAGCAAACCTTTTCGCTATTTTCAATCGCCTTGTTTTCATACCCTTTGGGTCGTTGGCAGTGGGGGTATACCAGAACCCCTCCCCGTCACCTGCAGTTCTATTTTTAGAACGCCCCACAGCTACTAAATCAGTGCTCTAACTTTGAGTACACATCCATTTCCTCGATTTCCATTCGTAATCGACTCTCTTAGATTATGAAAATGCCCATCTCATGAAAAAAACCCTTCCTTTTCACCAGTTTGTAGTACTATTTTGATAAAGTCTAATTAACGGGGAGGGGTACTTTGGGAAAATGGATTCAAAAGGGGCACTTGGCTCGGCGAAATTGTACATGATCTCAAAGAGTAACCTATAAAAGTCAGTATTTTTTTCTCCTGAATGGGGAGCACAAACGGAAAACACAGGCAAATGGCCTAGTGCATGAAGCGAGGTAGGCTCGCCCCATCCTCTTTAACATAGGTTTTCCTGGCCAATTTCGGAAAATGCGCTATCCAATTTGTAAAAACATGAATTTAGCGTAGATTTTGAAAACGACTTTAAACCTGGTTTCATTTTCGCAATAAGAAGCATTCGACTTCGTTCTGCATCCTTCAAATAAAATAATTGAATGTGCATTGCGTTTAAAGAGGTAACAAAATACGTTATTGGGATTTCGTATTGACATATTCCTTGCCAATTACAACAAATGTGCATTCTTATTAGCTGAAACTCTGTCTTTTACCGTGACCCTTCAGAACTGAATATTCATTTCCATTTGCTATAATTTAAAATCGCAAAATAAACATTCAATTTGATAAGAATATACAAGGTTACGAAATCATGACACCACTTGGATAATAAATATAAATCTTACTCATTTCTAATATGTTTGTTATCAACCTGTAAAAAGATACGGTTTGTGTGATAGAAACGCAGCACAAGAAGGAAGGTTTCCTCAGCGCCGGTGTTTATAGGTTTCCTACAATAGTCGTTAGTTTCCTTTGACCGCACGAAGGGTTTTGTTTCAATCATGAATATTCAACTATTTTACCAATCAACTAAACACCTCTCAGAATGTAATTTGGTTGGTGCACGAACGCAAGCTCTTAACAAGTAATGCGTTTAAATAACTCTTCGCGCGAAATTGCCGCACACTTTGTGAAATAGATTGAGTTCAAATTAAGATGAATGCAGGATTGCAGAGGTGCGTTCAATTTTGCGCCTCGCCTCCTTGAAACAGAATTTTTATTTGTTAGATAGAAACGGGGATTTGAATGTTCGTTCCATTTCGCTCAAAACAAATGCTGCTATTACTGATTCATTTACACATTTTCAAAAATTGGCCGGAAAACCTATAGTTTGACTACATTGACTACATCTCTAGAACTTGGACAACAGTCCCTTAGACAAGCTAAACAAAACCTCTCACCATCCCCCGTCTTCGCCAACGTTTCCTCCACAGCAGTGACAGCCTCCACAACTTCCTTGTCACTGGTCACGTCCATCTGAATCACCTTCAGCCTCTCAGAGCACTCTGCCCTCAGCCCAGCTGCTCCCTCTCCATACTCTGCCTCCAAGCAGCCAGCGAACACCCGGAAGCCCATCCCGTCCAGTCGCCGAGCCAGAGCATTACCCATTCCCGTATCGCACCCAGTGATCAGCACTGCCTTGTCCCGAAAGTTGGCGATCTTGCCCCCACGCGTCGCGTAGGAGGCGATGCAGACAGAGGAGACGCCGCACAGGACAGTTCCAAGGCACCGTGAGAGGAATTCTTGGCCCATTAGGGGGACAAGGAACCGCACAGAGGTGTAAGAGCAAAAGAGAAATATAGCCACTGCTTGAAGTGCAAGCTTAAGCTCTGCCATGGTGCGACTTGGAAATTCTGCACTGTGCATGGAGGCATTGTCATCCGACTGGTTAATTGACCTTGACATCATCCAGTAAAGACTTGCTACATGGTTTCCTGTTATCAACCTTTTGTTTGACAGAACTTTGCCCTGGCTATTTTCTGCAAAAGTCCTAAAGCACGAGTTATTTTTAGTCTTCACACAAAAAAGTACCTCAAAGCGCAACTTAGTGATAAATTTTATTACTCCCTGGACTTACCAAAGTTATTCATAACTTCGAGTCCAAGTAAAAGCTAATAGGGCAGTCAGAAGGCAACTGCAGCACAAAAGTCCATCCGCACGTATCACTTTAAATTCCTGATTGTTACGGTATTAACCAATCATTGAAATTCCCACCTGCCTGCCATCTGTGACTACCCCTTCCCGCCCCAGGACTAACACAGGGCCAGACGGTGGAGACGAGCAAACCCAGCTTTGCCATCAACACAAGCATACTATGGTGGCCCTGACGAGACATAAAACTAGTCGTGATTTTTTTTTTTTTTTTTTGGCGACGTCGTGAATTTATACACGACTAGTCACGAATATTTTTCACTACCACTTGTAAATATTTCTGCCACGTCGTTAATTATTTTTTCACATGTCATGAATAAATTTACTAGTAGCAAACTTTGTCGCGAATGTCAATATAAATGTGTCAATATAAATAGGTGGCTTTTAGCCAATAAGCTATGCACAAATTGACTTAAATCAAATTACATGATATTGTAACGCAATGCATAGCCCACTGGTGCGCTTTCAAGCGTTTGTTGCTTAGCAACGTTGTGCGCGCTGGCGTGTATATAAGCGACCGCGTGCTAAGAGTCGCTCTCTTCCCGCTGCGACAGTCACCGTGTTGAGTTGGAAAGTAACTCCCTGCTGCAGCTGCCACCAAGTGCGGTGAGGGGTTCTGATCAGAGATAAAGTGTACTTTTTAATCGTCCTGTCAATTACATTTATTTAAGTAGTCGCAGTAGGGGAGCCTCACAATTTGTGTGAGCTTGATTTGTGATTGTTAATAAATCCTGGCACCTATAATTTTGTGATCAGTGAATAGTCCCGCACGTAGGTGAAGCACTGTGCGCCTATAGGAGAATAAAGCATCAAAGCAAAGGGTAGGCACAAACTGGTGTCCGCCCCCATTTCTTCCCCGGTGGTCCCCCGTCTGTTAGTCCCGTGTGGTGCGAGGGTGTGTGAGTGTGTTTTGGCAGTGGTGAGCTACGGGCCTGGCGGTAGACTTCCGCCAAAACGGATCTGCGTCTCGGGCCGTGGAGGTCAGGCCGCTCACCGCTATCGGTCGAGACCGACCCGTGCAGTTGTCAGAGGCTAGTACCGCTACAATATTCTGTGGAAATCAGATGAGGTATACGCAAACCATTCAAATTGCTGCCAATGGTACAAACCTCAAACAATCAAAATTCACTCGATTATTAGGCGTCATTATTGACGAGCACTTAAATTCGAAGGACCACTGTATTGATGTAGCAAGTAAAGTTTCAAAAAAATATTGGCATAATGAATCGCTTGAAGTTTTATTTACCGAGCAGTATTTTGCTTTCCCTGTATAATTCCTTTGTTCTTCCGTATTTGAACTATTCCATTATTACATGGGGTAGGGCTACATCCATTGGTAAACAAACCTGAAGTTACAAAACAGAGCCACAAGTTACGGTGGTCTGGTGTAATGAATTTTACGTCGCTGAAGCGGAACGTCAACTGTCTGACGTTGCACCCTACGCTAAGGTTGCCTCATTCCTGTATATCTAATGTTTGTATAGTCCTTGTCCTAGATGTTGCCTCCGTTTTTGTGCTCAACTGTTAATATTAATTGTTCTGTGTAATAATTTAATTGACTTGAAAGTTTCTCATGGTGAAAGAAGTATATGAGTAAAACGAATGCGGTTACACCATGGATCAATCTCTTTCTTGAGTATGTGTGGTCTGTGAACCGGAGAATAACTTGATGTTTCGAACCATGTACTCTGTCCGTCCTCTTGGACTGGGAGTGGAGCTTATATGGTGTAAAGAGGGATCCAGATGTAGGGATTAGCTCGGTGAAGCGTTGAGGCGGGAACAGTGAAGGCGGGAACAATGGATGCTGCGATGGATCCTGGTACTGCTTGAGGTGAGTGTTTGCTTACTCAAGTGTGTCAGTTGGGGTTTGCAGTGGGAGAGTGAACAGCTGGGTGCCAAGGGTAGAGAAGACTCATAGGTTAACTAAAGAGGGAACTTAACTGGGGAGTCATAGAGTACAGGAGACCCATTGGACTGGGATGTGAGGATGGGCGCCAGATATCGCTAATGCTAAAGCCGATGTCTTGGGGAACTGTGTCACGCTTGATGATTTCTATGGCCTCTCTGATGCGGCGGGGATACCATTGTTCGATGCTGGTGATGAGTTCAGCTTGGCTCCAGTTGATCTGGTGGTCTTCAGTGCGGGCGTGCTTGATTATTGACGACTTTTCAAGCTCTCCCTTCCTGCCATGAGCTTTGTGCTCGTTGATTCGGGTAGGGATGTCCCTGCCCGTCTCACCGATGTACACTTTGCCACATTAGCAAGGAATTCTGTACACCCCTGGTCTGCGCTGGGGGTCCTGCCGGTCCTTGTGCGAGGTGAGCAGGTTGTGCAACTGCAGTGGGGCTGTGTGGAAAACCCGAATACCGTGCTTGTGGAGAATGCGCTCGATATGGTTGGAAGTACTGCCTAAGTAGGGGAGGGAGATGGAACTAGGGGCCCTTACTCGTTGGCTTTGGGTAGGGCCTATAGGAGACCCTTTGGCCGGGCGTGGATCTGGGATCATGGGTCTTGACTTGGCTTCGCTTGTAGCCGTTACGTTGCAGTGCTGCGGAGATGTGGTGGAGTTCTTGGCCGAGGAATTCTTTGTAGCAGATGCCAACAAGGGCCCAGTTGACAGACGACTTGATCTTGGGGTGGTGGAAGGACGTGTTGTGGTGGTATCTTTCCGTATGGGTGGGCTGGCGGTAGACCGTGCGGGCTAGGCTGCCGTCCTCCTTTCTGGTCACCTGAACATCAAGAAACGAAATGTTGCCATTAGGATCTTGTTCCATGGTGAACTGGATGCTGCTGTGAAGCCCGTTGAGGTGTTCCAGAGAGAGTCGGAGGTTGTCCTGCCCATGCTGCCAGATGACTAAAATGTCTTCCACAAATCGGAGCCAAACTTTGGGTCTGTGGTCTGATGTGTTGATGGCAGGTTGCTCAAATTCCTCCATGAACATGCCCGCCAGAACCGGGGATATAGGAGATCCCATGGAGGTTCCAGCTGACTGTTCGAAGAATTTGTCCCGCCAGCGGAAGCTCGATGAGTTGACACAGGTGAGGAGCAGGTCGTGCAGCTGTTCTGGAGTGAGGTCTGTGCGGTCCTTGAAGGCAGGGTCTGCTGCAAGTCTGTCCTTGGCGATGGTGGTGGCATCTGTAAAGGGACTGGGTGATGTACCCGTGCGCTGGAGGGAGAGGAGTTTTTGTTGCAGCCTCCTCTCGATGGACGGTGTGGGATCTTTTCGGAGTTCTCGGTAGAAGGCTGAGTTGAGGAGTCCGCCACTTTGCGGTCGTACTCTGTCTTGTCCATGACGACGGTGGCATTGCCCTTATTGCGTGGAGGATGTGGATGGCCTTGTCCTGACGCAGTGAATTGATGGCTGCCTGTTCCAGCTTTGAGATGTTAGGTTTGGTTGGCTTGTGTTTTCGAAGGGCTTGATGGACCTGCAGGCGGATCTCATTAGCTGCGGACTTGTCAAGGTGGCGGAGGATTGGTTCGGTGTGCTGGATGATGTCTTCAATGGGCGATGATTGGGGAACTAGGGCAAAGTTCATGCTTCTGACAGAACTTTGGTCTCGTCTGCGGAGAGGGCGGGCTGACTCATGTTGACCACGGTGTGGCTGGTGAAAGATTCCTTGGAGCGGAGATGGGGCTTGGTTTTGTACCTGTTGGAAGATAAAGAACATTTCATAGGGCTGGAGAGTTGGAAGCGTAGGGATATAGAAGATCCCATGGGTGGGGTCAAGGGCTGTAGGCGTAGGGATATAGGAGATGCCATTGCCTGGATGGGGGTGGGGCTGGAACTGCTGCGGGCCTTGTGCTTTTAGATCTTGAGAAATTTATTGACTTGATTGTTGCGGGATACCTTGAAAGCATGGTTGCTGGAAGATGAGGTGAGCTCCTGAACCTTGTAGTCATCAGCTGCAGAAATGCTGGATTGGAGCTGGTCATGGGTGGTGGAGATCTGCTTGTCCAGTGAGGCCAGGGTGGACCTAGTGGTACTGATGAGGTGGCGGAGTAGGGCAAGGCTGGCTTTGTGGAGGTGGATCGGGACTTGCTGCTGCGGATAGGATCGTGGATTCTGAGGCTGGGAGGGACTTTTTGCATCTTTTTACTCAGTTAAATTGTTTAAATGCATTTTGAATCGAGATACGTGAATTGTTGTCTTTAATTATAGCAACGTAGTACCTATGTGTTTTTGTAGGGTGATGTTGAAATAAATGTGCGCACTATTAATATTTTTCCAGAAACTTGAAGGATTTGACATTTGCCCGGCCGGTACACCTATGCTTTTTAAGGCCTTCCATAGCTAGCTTGAGGTCTTCAAGCCACCTAATAACGTCACAATAACAAATTTCTTCAAGTGTTGGACAAGTAATCAATAGAGCTCAATTGTCCAATTTGAAATCAGCAAAAGGTAATAACCAGACAAAAATTATTGGGTGGTGGTGGAATTATTGTGTATCACGTATGTACAGAGTCGATATATTTTAATAAACTACCGAAAGTCGATTGGTGTTCAAACCCAATGGGGAGGGTTCCGAAAAGGGATGGTAAACGAAATAAATTTGAGGAACACAACAGCTATTTCCTGAAATAGCTCCCGGGAGGCCAGGAGGGGCCGACCCCCGATCCCCTTCTGGATCCACGGCTGCATAGCCACCAGGTTTTTTTTTGTAATTGTTTAATCGAATAACACTATTAACGGAGCTTCCCCCACAGAGGATTTTAAGTCACGCTACTTTTGACGGTCATCGTTCAATACGGGCGTTTCACAATAGTGCGCCTTCAAGATTTTGCAACTCGTGGGCCAATCACAATGCACGAACTCTATCGACCCAATGCGCATTTGGAAAGGGTCGACAAATTTTGTGTGTTGTGATTGGCCAACGCGTTTCAAACTCTTGGAGGCGCACTATTGTGAATCGCCCGTATTTACAAAAATATGCGCGGAAACGCTCGACTCTTTGAAGTCTCCCAGTTTTCTGGCGTAGGTAAAATAGAAATACATGTACGCAGATTCGAAAATTAAAAGGTACGCGCTTCTACGGACATTCGTAGTGCGCTGCCTAAAAGGTAGTCTTGGTTCAAAGACGTTACTATTCTGTGAAAGCTTTAACGCAGTAAATTCGCCAGTAAACAGAGGGTGCTGTGTGACGGACGAGGTCTGTATTCGCTGTAGCTTTGGTCGGGTTCGGGCGGCCTATTCTTGACACGGGTTTCTTGTTCTCGCGCTCGAACGGCGGGAACACAACTCAAGAACACTGTTCCGAAAAAGGATCACACACCACCTCCTCGTCAGTGTTTACAGGAACACACGGAAAACTCGTGAGATTTTGGTTTTTGAACAGCTGCAAAAGTATAGAGAGATGGCTTCCAAAGCCATAGACCATGGGAAGTTTTGCAAAATTAACATTACATGTAATTATTTTCCGTAACACAGACATGAATGTTCCTGTTTATGTAGAAAAGAATTCAGCCCATCCAAACATTAACTCTCGAATAACCTAGCCTACATGGACGCCGCCAGTTGCTTGTTACTAACTACCGGCGATAATCGGTTGTTTAAATTTGTTCCCGGCGTTCGAGCAGCCGACCCACGAACAACAAATGAAGCTGTTCGTGAACATACAGGAACAAGCCGCCCGAACTCAGCCTATGGGTACAGTCCACTAATTCAAGCCCCATTGAAAGCAGTGTAAAATCAGCTCTGTTCAGGGCCCAATAACATGGATAGCAACATCCCTGAAATTTCTGAAACACAAATGAAATTCTTGTCTGGTCACTGATCTCTCAATTTCTTTTCAATTTTTTGTAGATTAACCAATTACATTTTTAATTATTCCCACAAAACAAAATCACCTCCAAAAAGTGATTTTTTTCCGAAGTCTGATTGCAGCCATTTTTTAAGTGGCAACCCTCAACTTTTTCGGCACTTAGGACCATTTTTCAACCGTAGTTTTAGCCATTCTGCTCTCATCATATATGAAAGCTCAAAGACCCAGGGAGTTGATCCCGGCAACGATTTAAACAATCTCACCATTTTGGGGGCCAAACAATCTCCTTTTTCAAAATATACTGTGGGGTGGCACTTTTAATGCTAATTGAGCTGGCCAGAAATTCTCACTTGAATTACAGGTCTGCACCCCTATGCGCACGATATTCTTGCACAATCTGCCGTCACAAAGCGCCCTCTGTTGACAGGCAAATTAACTGCGTAAACACAGATATTAATTACATGTATTAGTAACGTCTTGGCCGCGGCCACCCACAGCGCAACCGCCCTCCCATAATTTCACATACACCTTCGGAGTGCAAAAAGGACTGGAAGCTAGTCTACTACAATTCGTCTGCGCGGAATTCGCTTGAGGTTGCACTACACAAAATACGCACCCATAGAAAACAGTGCAAACTCGGACCGAAATAGCGCCTCCTGTTGACCCTCGTGAAGAGGTTGGCTTCCGGTTTTTTTACTGGAAATTCAAGATTATGGCCAGAAAATCACTTTTCGTTGCAATTTCATGGGGGCTAGCAACAAAAAAAATTTTATTCGCCTTTCAAGGAAGATACCCCCTAAACAGCAGTAAAACTAGGCGCTCATTTCTGAATGTAGCCACCCGCCTCTATCCAAAATAGGCCCGCAATTTGGGGCTTTTTATGAAAAAAATACCCCGAACTGGAAACTATCAGTCCCAAATTCGAGATTTATAGAAATATTTCTGATGATGGCTTCTGGTTTTGTATGTCTTATTGTGAAAACTCGTGGGATCACAAAATAATAATGAGCTCGCGCGCAGAAATACAACTACTTGGGAGAATGCACCCCTGAGTCCAAACTAGTTTCCGCCTCAAATGTTCCCATTACTGAACAGCATCGGGATGTCCGGCAACCAGTCTGCCTCGATTCGCCGCGGGAATTTGACGTCTACTACTATACTACTACTGCGCCTTCGGCGATCAGCAAATTTTCGGTGGCTGTTGGGAAGTCGGTCCAACAAAGTTCAATGTCTGTCATTGTCTGTCAGTATTCTGCTTAGCCTTTTGATTCCTCTACCGCTGCAGCATTGGAGGAACATACAGGAAGCAAGGTGTCCTGAAAATTTTGCCTGGTAGTCATGGAGCTCGTGGGCCTAACGTTCGGCTTTTTTGGGAGGAGGGGAGTTAGGTCATGGATGTATCATGTAGGCCTGTTTGACTATGACGAATCGGTCCCTGCCATGCCTGTCCCTGGCGCTACAGGCAATTTCAGAGCACCCACATGACTCTTGCGCAAATTCACTGTAGGCCTATGCACTCCCAAGTTGATTATCTGGATTTTGAATTCAAACATGTCAAAAGGCAAACCATTTTCAGGATGGAGTAGGCCTAGGCTTAGGCCTAACGTTAGGCCTGGTAGTAGTAGGCCCTACCTAGTACTAGTAGCCTAGTACAATAAACTTTTCTAAGACACAAGATTGCCCTGAATCTAGGCTAGGCCTACTTCGAAAACTCAAAGTCACCACTGTCATGTGTCCACATTACTCTGAACCAGTGTAGTTAACATGGAGTTGTAATGCCGAGGGTTAATCTAGATAATTTTTGGGGTGAATGATCACAGCTTGAAAAGTGTTTTTTTATTACATTTTCCTGTGACAGCAAACTTGAGGTATCTGTAGGCTACAGCTTTTAAAAAGGGTGTAACAAGGGTTTCAGAGCAGGAAACAATTTTTTTAGAAAAACTGAGATTTTTACTCACCAGTCGTTCACTTCCACCCGACGATTTTACCATTCATGCTCTTTGTGTTTATCACATTGCACATGCATTGGGCTGGCCAGTGGCCAAGCTTGCTGCGCATCTTGGTTAGACCATTTTCAGTGGTGGGAGTATGGCATCTGTACTTGTTTTCATTGTGCAACTGTCTTTACATGTACCTGTAAGCTGATGCCATTGGGACTGGTGACGTGCCCTGTAGCTGTGACAGATTGCCAGATCTGTCACAGCTACAGATCACCTCCAAAATGGTCGAACCAAGATTTGAGAGACGATCATTTGTCAACCACTGGTCAGTTCTCCTTGATATCCCATGCACAAAATGCATCCCCGGTACCAGGCAGTGTATATGTACATATACATGTACATGTAGTAATGAAGGCCATGATACTGAAACTGCATTTCTGTTTCCTTTTGTTTAGGCCATGATAGCGGCCAGTGAACCGCATGAGTTCATTCCGTTTGGCCGTCAGTTCAGCAGGGGCCAGTCGAACCGCATGGCCCAGCCTACCCACCAGCAAATGGATACTGGGGGGTTAGGCCTAGATTTGGACCTTCCCATCTCGGCCATGAGGGAGGTCAATATCAACGATTCCTCTCAGGTACATGTGCTTGTACTGAACTTGATAACTTCGAATGACACTCTACCAGCTTATATAAAGCATGCTGCAATATTTGTGTTGTGCATGCTCTTGATTGCTTTGGCCTTCACCTTTCTCTGTAATGGAAGAGAAAATGTAGCTCCATAAGATGGATGTCCCATTTATGCTTCAAGATAGCTCTGAGTTTCCACAGTTTAGATGTGTACATAGTATACATGTATAAGGTTTGGGAAGGGCTGCTCTAACCATTCTGTGAGTGCTTTGACCTTCACTTGAATACACACTGTACAATATTCAGGCATGCAACTTTTTCTCAGATCAGCTGATTTCCTCGTTTTTAACTTCACACTTGTCCCATTAGGAATTGAAAAACACTGTTCAAAATGTTGGAAATATTGGAGTTTCCTCATTTTTTGTTTTGTCAAAGTTGCATGCCTGAATTTGAAGAGCTGTTGTTGAAGGATTATGGGAGTTCTGAACATATTCATCCGTTTTACTTAGATTTGTGATTGACTCTTTACCACACCTTATCCAAGGATATACATGTAGTACATGTATCTATAAGTACATGTATGTCACCTGTCTCGCACAAGAAACTGAGGGACGATATGGGGTGACTTACCAGTGTGCTCTCTACACCACGTGTTAGTGTTGACCTTGAATCACCAGGTGATTCCAATGAGAGCTGAAAGAAGTCAGTGGCAGGGGTCAAAATTAACGGTCCACTAGCCCGAGGCCAGTAGAAAAGTCGGCAGACCAGCTGATTTAATAAAAATCTTAAGTCTTTTCTGTCTTCACAAACATTTTTCAATAACGTTTTCTCAAGTTAAAATGCCTTATTCTACATGTCTCCCTACTTAAATGTGCAATTTTTGAAAAAAAACCTGTTATTTTCACAAGTTTCCATTCACGTTTCACTGTCGCAGTGGCGAAAACGTGCGCTAAAGGTCATTGCATTAAACGAAGCTGCTCTGGTTCCAGCCGCACCATGCCCGTGCAAAAGAATACGTAATAGAAATGTAGGAACCATAACCAGTCTGTCATGTCCACTTTACATCGGCTGTACACGTTACGGATGCAATCCTAAGGCTGCAGGTCGAAAAGACATTGATTTTGCAAGAGCTTTTCTGCAAGTTAATTCACAGAACTTGGTCTCTTATTTATGTATTTTCTGCATTCATGAGTTTGATTTGAGGTTGTTCTGCTCGTGGCGCAAGGTTTATTGCCCGCTGGTCTGAATGCATTACACATTTTTATCACGCAATACATCCACTTTGTTGACCAGTTTGTCATCGCGATTGCCTGAGTAGCACTGTGTGAATTGTCAATAATTTTCTTGTGAATTGCTGAATGTAGAAATTTTTACATAAAGACAGATGTTAATCACTTTTTGAGACAGTTTTGGAAGCTGTCATCCCAATTGATGTCATTCAATCAGCACAAAAATTTGCCCCCAACCCCCCCCCAAAAAATTTCCAACCTACCGACCCCATTTTTAGAGGTATAGCACAGCTAATTTTTTGGCCTAATAAAAGACTGTGTATTGCAGTAGGCCCAAGTTGTAACCATAGTAATCGTGGATTCCAAGAAATCTTGGGAAAGTGTTGATCCAATTCGGGCAAGCAATTTTGCAGTTGCGTGTGCAGTTCTAGTAGGACCACCAACTCTCAGCAGGACCAGTGGAAATTTTGAAGTACCGGTCCTGCTGGCTACCAGGAAAAAGGTTAATTTCAACCCCTGCAGTGGTAACACCAATTAGCGGTGCTGTGGTGGGGCAGAGTATAAAATACATATGTATCAGTTCATTTAATTTGTCCATTCCTCCCCTGGTGGGAAACCATGATGCTTGTGTCAACAGCCAGGAGATTTCATCATGTTTCCTCGCAGGACAAAAGGATGATATGATGGACAGTGAAAAAAGCAAACTTCTGCATTCATTGGACATTTTTGCCAGACATTTAAAGAATTCAGGAATGTTAAATGTACTGAATGAGTAGACGTCATTACATGAAGCAATTTGTTTGGTGGACTCAAGTTGATGATGAATTCTTGTGTTGTCAGTGTGACTGTAGAAGTTATGCTTTGCTGGTGTCTCCATGGTGTCTCAGAGGCTCTTTGTTTTTGTTTTAATTTGGTCACAATGAATACAGAAAAGGTTTGCTTGAGCTCGTCAACATGCTAGCTGTCACTGATTTTGGAAACAACAGATGAAAAAAATTTGTACAGCTGGACTGAACTCGGTTTTGTTGATAATTTCTTCAGAAGGAGAGTTGGCACATTTTGCAAAATCTGAAGACCGACAGTGAGAACCCAGACTATGACGAGGAGATATACATCAAGGGCATGACAGTGGTGTGGAGCAGAGGCTGCCAGTCCCAGGCCAGACTGGTGCAGAAATCCTTCCAGCTGGACGCTGCAATAATCAAGGTAACCAAAGTCCAAACCACCAATCAGCAACACAGAAAGCCACAAGGATGGCACTGGACCTAGTGGTTTTCAAATTGCAGACACGCACAGTCCTGTAACCCATTTTTTTGCAAAATTTGTTTTTCTTTAATATGTTTACATTGAAATCTTTTTAAGTGAATGTGGGTGATTGACAGTGCATGGCAACATCAATTGGGGCCATTGCATTTAGGCAAAGTTAGGATCAGTTCACAAAATAGTGTGACTTTAGTGCCTAAAACTTGAATGCATGAACTAGACATTTTAACTGCTGTGATTTCATTGAGGTTGGAGTTTTGTGTCGACCTGTAATTATCTCAGACTTCTGCATGCGTCTGTCTTTGTATGGATTCACATGACAGATTTTGGGCAGCAAGTTATACAACATGCAAAATGTCAGCGAAATTGGAAAGGGGCTTCTTTAAGCCAAATGGTCAGAATGCAGGAAACTGTAAATTGTCCCTATTCTTAAAAAGCTGCTTTCCGCACAGAAATAGGCACAAGAAAAATTATCTGTATTGTTTGTTTTTGGATAATTCTTGGGTGAGAATGAATTAGGGATACCCAAGAAAAGTGATGAAAACAAACTTAAAATCCTAACCATATTAATTTGGTGTATTAGAAACAAAAAGGGCTTTCCAGATTGTGTGTCGTGTGAGCAGGACACAAGTGAATAACCAAATTTGAACTTGACAAATTCAAGCAGTCATTATAAACACAACTGTCATTGCCTTAATACATGCAATCACGTCTACAGGCAGATAGGGTGACGTTCAGGCTGCAAGACACCAAAGGAGACCCCCTGGAGGAGAGAGCTAGTCACACAGGTGCGAATCACCCATGCAGATGGTTTTTGTAACCCTCATTCCCTAATTTAACATGTTCCACTGGGAATTAATTACTTAATAAAAACCTTCCTTTGAAAAATATCTATCAAAGTCTTGACATTCATGAATTACATGTTCTTCTTTATGAACTTGGAGCAGGCCCTATGCAAAATGAGAACAGTAGAGCTCTTACCTGTCCATATGTACGTTTTTTACCGAATTTAGAAAATTATTGTAGTGTGAGTTTTGGGTTAGTTTGGATTTCGGGATGGTTTAAAATGTCAAAAAAATCAATATCAAATGGTTAATATTCTGTTGCTTGCACCTTATCTTTAAGCTCCTCATCCTGAAATGCCAATATAAATGTACAGTGAATTGTCTTGCTTGATAGAATTATCAGTGTATTTGGGGAAGTGTCACTTCGAAAGAAAATTGAGACAATAAACATGTACATGTGTAAATTCAACATTTCTATCACATAACCTGTTCATTTCAGTCCACAACTAATTGAGTATGGCTACATGTAGATGTTTTTCCAAACGTAAGAAAAGGGCATAGAGGGATCCCAATATGACGCTTTTAGAGTCAATCTGTGCATGTCTGCATTTGAAAAAGAGGCTGTATATGTTAGCTTCAATCCTTTTACGATCAGACAATGGAAAGTCAGGAGTCAAGACACAAAATACATAAAGGAATGTTAAATTAAGACTTTCCAGGCTTCAACTTTTTGTGGAAGAGTCTTTCAGAATGACTCGACACGTAAAATCAAAATAAAAAATAACGGCAATTTACCGCAAACTAACATACTTGCGATGGTCGTGTATCTTGTGTAGTGGGCGTGGTTTAAACTGAAGTGGCGCCACACTTACGAACCAGATACTGCATGTATTTTGTTGACTCCGCAGGCGCGCGCGACAAAGCTCAACACACACAGCCTCAGTTTCGATGCGGATATGCGCAGACGGAGCTAATGTGAAATCCCTCTATTGCAGCGTGCTGTTTCGATGCTTCCTGAATGGTATTCTTCACAAAGAAAATTAGCTGAGGTGTTTGGGGAACCATTTTCTTGACCAATCTTTCGCCACATGACAGAGCCAGTGACAGCCAACCTGGGTGAGATGGTGTGCTGTTTTTGTCTTTTCTTTAGGAGAAGCAGTGCCAAGCATCTGTATCACCCAGGCTGCTGTCCTTAACATCTTCACTGAGGAAGGAGATAAGTTCACAGCTTCGCTCCCCTTCCAGGTACACAGTCTCATTCCCTGTGCCTCGTAAACATTCAAATGAGTATTGGAATCAAATGAGTATTGGAATATGGGAATCCTGATTCCCTATCTAAATTCCTGATTTAGAAGGGCATTGTACTTTTTGATGGCACTGGATCTTGCCACTTAGATGTAGTTTGGCTCCCAAATTGCCAGCTTTGCTAATGCTGCAGTATGGTCATGGGGAACCTGACTTCTTGCTTTATTGCACGCCAGATGTGTAAAAGATATGGTGTACCACAGCACAGTTGATGCTACATCACATTTTTTACGAAATGTGAGGCACTCAGAAACCAAAGTGTTTTACATCTTTAGAGGTTTTGGGCAACATTTTCACTGCCCATTCCCCTGGCCCCTGTCAGTGGTGAAAAGATCAGTTTTGTTCAGGGCTACTACTGTGGACATGCTACCTATATGCTTAGTAGGCACGTACAATTCCTATTGTTATTGAAGGGGACCATCAAGAATGTCTAGTAGTGATATCGCCATGACCACTCGTATGGCATATGTACATGTAGGTCAACTCACAGTTTGCTTGTGATTTTTGAAATTTAATCAACTTCCATTCAGCACCACTTTCCCGCATGTGCTTTAGCTCTGCAGGGCAAATTTGCCACAGGACAATTGGAAAGGTGAATGGATTGGGTGGGTCAACACCAAAAACTGTCATCCTACATGCACCTTTTTTGTAGGAGAGAGGGACAGGCCACAAGTAAATGACTCATTTATGAAATACTCGGAGTAACATATGCATCTGTTTTCGATCGTATTCCATTTTCATTCAGGTTTCTTGTTCATGGAGCATAGAACAGGGATTGCTGCTGGAGAGATCTGTATCCAGCCAGGAAATAAGCAGTCCAAAAAGGTCTGTTGTATTATGTTGAATGTTATTTATATGAAATCATTGAAGATAGTAGAATAAACCATGTGGGGTACTTCTACTGGAGTCTGTAAAACTGGCGATTTTAAAGGAACTTTTGTGAGAAAATGCTTATGCAGTTGATGATAGAATACTCCATTGGATTTTAGTTACTGCAGTTATCATTCCATTGGCTATATTTCATATTGTGGAAAAAAAATCAATAGCAGGGAAGTGCATTTTCAATGGTCAAATGGAGATGGTGTAATTTGACAGATTGACCAAGGGTGTTGTTTACCTTCTTTCATTTAAGATATTATTCGGCAGTCCCATTTTTGTGGGTTTTACCTCTGTGTATCCTACCTTTTAGCTATGGGAGTTATGTCATGGTGTACATTTTGCTTCAAATGTACAGTTCAGAACCATTTTGATTAGATATATGCAAACCCCATGTGCTAAAAATGCCTTGTTTATTGAAAGTGGTTTCTAACACAAATTTTGTTATTGGATATCTGCAGAGATTCCGAATGCCTGCCAACTTTTTTCAGTCTTCAGCATCCCTTAGACGAACCTGCACCGATTGTATGCAAAACAGGAGGTAGGTACACTAAATTTCACCCCCAAATCAACTAACATTTCAACAAAAAGGTATTTTGTTTGTGTGTTGTACTCTAATCTTGTTTGAAAGTGTGAACAACCAAATTCATGCAGAGAATATCAAACATGACAAAATTAGATTTGCCAGATATCTAATGCCACCTGTTACGTACTCCCATCAAGACTGGGTATTTTCGACATTCAAAAAATTCAGCCAGTGACCAATGTGCTTTTTCAGTTGCAAGTGTTTCCATTTTAATTTGCCTTTCAGGGTGTGAATCAATGCATTTCAAGTATGAGTTTATCATAATATACAAATTTATGAAAGGAGATGCACCCATATTGTTTATACTGCCCAGATGTCTTGAGATTTACCCTTAGAAGTGCTAGTTGCTTGCGATTGTTGACGCAGATGTTTTGATGGTGTACATGTAGTTGGCCCAAAAAAGTGGGCCACATGGAATGAATGTGTTTAAATGTGTGTCAGCCTTTACTATATTGGTTGCAGAACTTCTATTTCACAGTGTTTTCTTTTTTTATAAAAGATTTCCTTTCATTATAATGTGTTACTTACTTTGCAGGAGTAGGAAGCACAAAGATATGCTTCATGACCGACTACTCTCAGCAGGTCATTTTCACGGCCTCTGACCCCTCCCTGGTAATGACCTTTGACTCGGGGATGGGCTTGCACACATTGTGGTTACTGAGATACGCTACTGCTGAGGTGAGTGCGTGTCAGATTTTCAAGTTCTCACGTGGACGTTGTACAAACAAATGTTTTCCGGGACTCTTTGGCTAGAAACCCTGGTGATTGCAGCAACATGCAACTTTTAAAGTAACAAGCACTCCTCAGCGACAAGCCTGCTCAGTTTATTCAAGATTTGGTTCATAGAACTCAAGGCCCTTTGCCTTGGAATTGGCTGTCACTGTTCTCCTGTCGACTTCTAAGTGTCAGAAAGTCTCTCATATGAACAGGGACAGACAATTTATGATAAGCATCCACTCTGTTTACTTGCGGAAACTGTGATTTTAAAATAGCAAGATATTTTTCGTACTCTAACTCAGAGTTACAATGGTTCTTACTTATGACATTCCTTTATAGAAATCATCTTGACTAATTGTACAACTTTAGGGGATCATTTTGTATCAAAGTATTAGTCCGCCATTGTATCTAACAATATTTTGAATCAAATGCATAGCAGTTTCTAGAAACGCAAAAACAAGTACATGTACATTATTATGAAGGTAAAGCTGTTCGTTCTAAATGCCTGCAACAGTGCAAGACTTTTGGCAATAATTGAGTAGAGACCAAATGCTTAGAACTATTATTAAAACTCAAGGTCTCTCAAATGTCATACTATTTTGGTTTTGTTAGGATGGACTTGCCCACATCTAATAATTTGGGGCTTGTACAGTCCAGCCTGGTGTCACAAATGCCACCAGTAAAATGAGTCAAAAGTTGCCAGTGCCACTTATGAGTTTAAGTTTGCACATATGTGACCCACTCTGCAAAAAGGTATATTAAGTCATGCAATGCAAACTTGCCTAATGGCCCATTCCATGTGTCGAGGGTTAAAATATTTGGAAATATTTTGAGGCCAGTTGCTTGACCAGAAAGCCTCTGTTGCTAAGGAAAACCAGGAGAGTGTCTGTTGTGTCCACAAGTTTGCATAGCGCCCTCTCTGTTGCTAAGGAAAACCAGGAGAGTGTCTGTTGTGTCCACAAGTTTGCATAGCGCCCTCTTTGGGTTGACATGGAAAATGAATGACGTAATGTAACATGGAGGTTGTGAGATGAATACATGAGAAGAGTTCTGACTGAGCAGAAGTGCCTTGCGTTCCATTTCATGAGTTTGTTTAATAGGCTAATATACAACAGTGTCTAATTTAATTTGTATGTTTCTGTTCATTATGTTTAAAGGGCGTTATCTCAAAAAGCATGTGTGATAAAATGAAATTATATGAATATGCAAATGGAAAATAACTCCAAAAAGCAAAATGCCTCTGGGATGAATTATGTATTAAATGGAAGCTTAGGATGTGAGAAATTTGATTATATACATAACTCAAATTCCCAAAAATGTGACAGAATACACCTTTTTGCAGAGCTGGTCACAAATATGGAAAGAGAAAACTGAGATCGTCATATTGGTATGTCAATCAGTTTGGTATCCTCATGGAAATCGACATTATGTGTGTGAAACATGTTGCGGGCTTCAATTCCTATTGCTTGGCATTGTGCAAGATTCTTTTATTGAGGCCTTTAACTCATAGGTGGCTCTTACAACTTGTAACTCATTTTCACAGAGGGTCACGTATGCTCCACTGATCCCTACACACTGGATGGGCAGCTCAGCAGTAACTGCCTATGTGTGAATTGAAGTGACCTAGCAGCCATCTTGGGATATACAATGGCCTCCAACTTCGGTCCATACACTAAGTGCATTCATGCACGACGCTAAAGATAGTGAGCTTGAAACTGCCATTGTATTGAATAGACTAAGATGGCTGCGCACTAGCTTCAATTCGTAGAGTAGAGCTGCCTGTCCAGTGTATAACAATCAGTGGTATGCTCACATGCACTCTTGGGTCACGTATGCTTTCAGATTTCAGCTCTTAGTTTCGCATTCGTATGTGTTAAGTTTCTCTTTTGTTTGGTTCCCTCTTTTCGTCCCCCTCCCCCAACAGGAAATCTGCGTGGCCTCCAAGAGTCTGGACTTGAACGCCACTGCCAACCCAGCCCAGACTCCACGCCACAGCTACAGCTCAGGTACCCTAGCTGGCCTGAGCTCCCAGTCCCGCCTCAGCCTGTCTAGCCTGTCTCCTCTTGGTGGTGGGGCAGCTTCTCCAGCCTACCGGGGACTGCCTGGCCGGACGTTGGCCTCCCCATTGGTGTTCTCTCGGCCACAAAGCCCGGCCTTGTCTGTCATGGCAGCTCTTAGGTATTCACTACTTGTGCACTTTTGAACATGTATTATGGAAAATGCGCATTATAAATTAATTACTATTATTTAATGTTAACAGCAGAAAAAAGCAGAGTGTTTACTCAGGGCTTACCAGTGAGCTAATTTGTATAAACTAGGCTGACCTTGGCATATTGCTGTTCTTAAATGACCTCCGATGGTCTTCATGTTGAGCATTCACCATTTGAAATGGAACTGGCTCATTGTGGAGCAAAGTTTTCTCACAAAATTTCTTTGATCTGCTTGTCCCCTTAGCGCCTTGTAACACAACATTGCACTTGGCTTTGGCATGGGTTGTAGAAAAAATGTCTGTTTCCTTTTCCTTCTGTTAATAATCTCTTTGTGCCATTTCTGCTTTGAAAAATCAAATGTCTGAAAAATAATTCATGGAATAAGAATTCAAGAGACATTCCACTACTTTCAGTACAGGTCAAGTTTATCTACGTGTTATGTTCAAATGTGAAAAATCAGGTCCTGGCTCTTTTATATATTTCTAACCAAGTCATTTTTTTTACGAGGTAATCTGCACTAAGCTTAGCACCCACTTGATTGCTTTGTATCCACTGCAGTGCCCCTTACTTGCACCTATTCTTTTACCGGTACACTTGGGTTTGGTCTTCAAAGATTTGAAATTGAATGAGGAAATTCAGTGGTGTCAGTTATGGCTTACATGGATGTGACTTATCACATGTTGAACTAAGCTTTTTGCTACAGATAGTGTTTGTCTAAGCAGATGTGAAATAAAACCACAAAGCTTAATTGCACAATGATCAGTTGATCACAATACAGTTGTCTGTGCTCAAAATTATTCATACCCTATAACAACCCTATGCTATAACAAAAAGCAAAGAATAAAGCTGCGTCATTCTGCTGTCCTTTCATTGACAACTATACCATGTTTCTTTCAATGTGGACTCCAAAATCATTAAAGGTATGTCCTTGAGCATTAAGCTGAGGTCTTGCCAAAATTACAAGCCCAACTGCATTCCTCTTTCTCAAGAATTATTGCAACATACAGCAGCAAAGCAATTAAATTTGAAAGGTAGAACTTGGTCATTGACCATTGCATAGTGATATGTGAAGGAAATTCTGTAACACTGACGAAGGGTTAGGCCAAGGGCTAGCGTATCCACGTATTGAAAAAATGATAGTGTGCTTCATGGTTTTGTTCTCACTTCAAAAATTTGATGAACACTTCGTTTGGGCTGTACTGTTGAGTGAATGCATTTTTCCTGCAGTCGTACACAGTCTCCAGCCACTAGCGCCCTGTACAGCCCAGCCTCCAGCATGATGTCCCCGGCCAGGACCGGCTGGTCCCCTGCTGGCATGTCCATGGCCTCCTTCCTGAATACCACCTGTGGTGAGGTCATCGAGCCCTTGGCACCTGACTTGTGCCTGGAGCACTGCTGGACTGAACCGCCCACAAGCAACAGGTGAGATCATGGCTGTGGTCCATACTGAGACTGTGAACTGGCTTCTAACATGTATTTTGTAAAATGAAGAATAAAGCCAGCTTTTAGCGCCAAACTTTTCTGCAGGTTGAAGAAAAGACCTTTAGTGTTCAGCTAGTCCAGTTTAATTTCTGAATGAATAATTTCTGAGTGTTAATTGATTGCTTTTGCCGTTGTAAAATAAAATAGAGATCAGATTTTCTAGGCTCGCTTTGCCAAACAATGAAGTGATGTCAGGCTTGTTGTTCGATGTACTTCTCTATTTTGTTATATTGCATGCTTTCTCTGGTTTAATTATAAGGTTTTGAAGTACTATTTAAGACTTTGGGAGGTGGAATGAAGTTACAACTGTACGGGACCAATCCCATAATCTGTCACTCATTGGATTACTGTACAGCTTTTGAGTTTAGAGGGTAACAGTTACATGTACATTCTTGAACTTTCAAGGGACATTTGTTTTGAATGACAATCATAGTGCTTGCAACCAGTGGTTGGCAAACCTTAGCTGGAAGTTTGTACAGCAAACAAATAATTAATTCAACACTAATGGTATGAGTGTGCAAGGCTGAAAAAAAAGCTGTTGCCAATCAAGTGTGTGCTTTCTGCAAAGTTTGAACACCTTATAAATTGGCAGTCTGTTTTGGGGAACAAATGAAAGGTCATAGTTTCAGGTCTTGTCTGACCACTGCTGCTATTGATAGTTGATGCCATAGAGCAGCCAGCAAGTAATTGCGTGTCTGTCACTCCACCAACAGGGAGGGAGTTCTTGGCAAAGCCACAAGAGTGTTCCTGACGACAGATATCTGCCAGCAGCACTTTCTGTGCTACCTGCTGCAGCACCGTAACCAGCTCAAGTGTGTCAAGTTTGGCCAGAGTAACGACCAGTCACAGCTCATCTTTGGCACCATCGCGACCCTCATGGTCAAAGATGCTGTGCCTCTGAAGGTTAAAAATACTATATATTAAATGTGGAGCGTAATGAATCAAAACAAAAGTGATGGAAAGGTTTATTTTTCAGAAATGATGTGGTATTTGGTGTACAAGCACATTCACTAGGGCAATACTTGCCCTTTGAGTGAGAATTGTGAAGTGAAGCCCATGCACGAATTTCCTCATGAGCATTTTTAGCTCATCGAGGTGAATAGATTTTTGTACTTAACTAGGTCCCAGGAAGCAATATGTGCTTAGCATCACTTTGACTACAGGGGTTAAATCATTTCTGATTCACGCCAGCACTCAAGCGTTTTTGTTATCAGACAAAGGTACTACAGGTAACTTGGTTGCACAAGTTCTGCACTATTTGCATACGAAGACTAGTACTTGAACATGGCTTGCCTGCACTGAGCATACCACATTTTGCCATCCTCTTTTTCTAATTTGAAACCGACTGACTTGCGTACTAAACAGAGGTGTGAGAATTCCGGTTTTTAGCTAATTTCAGCTTTTGTTTGTTTAGACATTCACCCCAAATTTCAGCTTTTTTGTACACGTGGACTGTAAAAAGTATGGCAACGTTTCAAATTTCGGCTTTTTGCTAGCCGCTTTCATTTTTAATTTTAAGTGGTCGCTCACACTCCTGTTTAAGTTGATTACCGGAGCTTGTCAAAGTGAAACAGATTAACGTGGCAACCAAAATCAGAAGCACCCCATTCACAGTTCAGGTTGTGTGCATGAGTGAAAAATGCCTCCTAAAATAGTCAAATGGTGAAAACTTTTTAAAATGCACACATGCTTCAAGTAACGAATTTGCGTGTAATGCATCTGAGTTTGGAGCCACTGCTGTTACAGCGTCTCAGATTAGACTACAGATCAGAAGGCAGTTTAGTTTGGGGGGAAAATCCATCTCATTTTGATAATTCCCAGCCTTGACTTTATCCATGGCCCATTGTGTTTCATTTACAGAGTCTGGATATGATGGTGGTGCTTGATCTCAGCAACAGCTTGATGCTCTACACCGGTCTCACCAAGGTATAATTGTTTAAACCAGTTACATTTATAGAGAGCTATCTGTGTTTCTTTTGACAATGTTGCACTACTTTGATTTTGCCTGGGGTTCAGATTCGAATAGCTTCTTATGTGATATGAATGAACAAATCCCATATGATTGGCATTAAAGCTCCTTGGGAGTCTGGGGCATCCAATATTAACTCGTGTTTTTTGGCTGTTGATTAAAGAGATTGATGCTGAAAATACAGTTGACAGGTGCTCTCTCTGGTCAAATTACAGTGTATTAACAATAACAGTGAGGAGTACACAGGGATTCTGATTCAGAGGCAGGGCTGTGTACATTCCATCAAGAGCAAGTCATGCTTGCTTTGCGCCGCATTCTTGTTTGTGCCAGTGCACACCTGCGAGGTTTATTCTGCTGGCTTTTGTAATTAGACACCAGGGTTCTGTTCTGTCCCCAGTCCACAACAAATATCCCTGGATCCACTAAACGATGTTTGTTGAGGTGGCCATTAGGGTGTTGTGAACAGCAGAACACATGTACAGTTTTGTACAGTGTATTGGAATTTGAGTATCAACAGAGAACAATTCAGCAAAAGTATCATTATGTCAGACTTCTTCATATCAAAGTTATAATGTGCATTCCAGAAGCTTCACACATTTTCAGAGATATTCAAGACTTTAGGTTTTGCAAGTTGGACACCAGAGTTGTGAATTTTTCACAGCACCTGACATGCTGTGTACTAAAAAAGGCTAGATTGGTATTTGGTATTGTCATACATTGCTTAACTTGCTCAAGCCAATTCAAGCATGTACCCGTAACACTTGCTCTCTGCTTATTTTTCTGCCCTCCAACACCTTTTAACAGATCGGTAAGGTACACGTGCCTGGCATTCTCCCTTCGTTGTCTTCCAGCTTGCCCCGCCCAAGCACTCCACTCGATAGCCCTGCCCCAATGACATCTTCCCGACCTTCCAGCAGTGCCCAGGTCATCATGGATGAGGTAATGGCCCAGTTTGTCCTCAGTCCTCCCGTCTAGTTTTATCTATTTTCTTATTTTTTTCCTTATTCCTTTGTGATTCCAAGGCCTCTTATGTTACATGTACCTGAAAGCTGATATGGTAATTGAGATATACATATATTCTTCTGACTACCAAATGTTTAAGCTCCTTGAATTGAGTTTTTTTTTCTATCATTGATGTTTTGCTATGGGGAGAGTTTGGTGGGGGGATAGAGATCCCCCCCACCAACCTCTAGAGAGGTTCCAATCCCATTTATTGCAGTTCTGGTAATCAGTGTTTACCGTGTAATGCAGACTAGCTTGGACCCCCTCTGCGAATAAAAACCCACCGACTAGTACATATTAGAATGAAGATCGAGGTCATTGTGGACAAAGTATTACGACAACCTTTGTTTTTAAGCGGATCCAGAACCAGGAGGTCAGGGTTATGATTTTCAACAAGGAAATGACTGGTCACAATGTTTGGCCAAAGCTAACATTCCAGTCAGTTGGTAGACAAGTACAACACTGCATTTGTATGTCAGCAGCAGCCTCCGAGTGCAATTGACAGTAATAATGTAATACCTGATACACAAGGACAGCAAGGAACTGCTTTGCAGGAATATTTAATTACAGAAATACATGTACATGTAGTTTTTAAATAAAGTTACACAAGTCAAGCGGCATGTAAATTTCAACAACTTGCTTGAGTGCCCCTGCATTGTCAGAAAGTTTCTTTTAAGGTGTGTTGGATGTGCACATACTTCTGCAGGTCAGCACTGAAATGGGATCACTGAAGTAAGGTCCAACTACCACAATGACTGCCTATTTATCAGTGCAAAGTGACAAGAAATGAAACTGACAGAATGCTTGGGGGCATGTGATGAGAGGAGGTTATATTAAACAAGTTTAGTCTCCAGGCTTTTGTCTTTTTTTGTAAAGTTATGTCTTCGAGAATATATGAAAAGAAACGATACATTAGATTACTGCCACTGTAGTGAAGATGAACGGCTGTCAATGTATCAACCTTTCCAAGCCCTCCCTTAGGACGTTAGGGTCTCCCATACCCGAAGTCCCTCCCTGACCGACAGCTTCAGGGTCACCTTTACCCGAAGTCCCCCAACCCCCCACCGCCACAGTATGTCTACCGTACCTGGGCCCCACCTCCCACCAACTCCAGAGCATCCTACAGTCTGCCAACATCAAAATACATCATTCAGCACCCAACAAGCTGCAGGCTGCACTTCACACCCACAAGGACAAGCACCCACCCAGCAGTCAACTTCATTTAACAAAATTTTTACATGAGCTTTAAAAGGTCAAAGAAAGGTTACACCTTACACTCGTCTGATCACCATTAGAATGTGGCATGGCAGCATGGAACTCATGTAAAATCAGACAGCAATTGAGAGAATGAAAGTGTGTGAGTGTTAGTGTGTCCAGTCAGGAGTGCTGTGATATCAAAGTTCTTTGCCTAATTCTGTGGAGCTTTGAAGCAGGAAACATTTCAAAGTGAATAAAATCTTGAGCCAGCAGAAACAAAAATGTTTAAAGTGGCAGAAAGCTGGACTCAATGAACATTTAACACTGCACTCATCAAGTTTCTCTAGGTAACAGCTCCATGGTCGGCCCATTGGTCTCATTTCCCAGGTCGTGATGCTGTCCCCAGTGCCAGGTTTCCTCGGGGATTTGGGTGCCAAGCTGCAGGAGTCGGCCTGCAGCGATGAGTTCCCATTCCACCCTGGTGGCACCAGCAGCACTGGCCCCACCAGGCACATAGTCGGTTTGAGGGACCCCGTGACCAATCGGTTCACCTTGGTAAGGAAACTGGAAGTAACGTCATAAGCTACTGGCCATCTTACCACTCAGCATTGTGAAGGCACCCAGTAATGGTGTGAGCATTGTGCCAGATACTATGTAGACTAATCTCACACACCCTTTCAGGGGTGAGATTTCTTGTCAGAAGAATTGAAAAGATGTACAAGATATATTAACTATGTAAAAAGTGTTACATGCCACAGAGTTTTAACTCATTGCATATACATGTTCATGTCAAACGTGTATTGTGACAAGCCAAAAATAATGTGATGATATATAGCACAAATAATTGTGTGGTTTATATGGAAACAATGTAGCAATTCTTTTCATGTTTTGGAATGACTACTTATATTTAAAAGTATACAGAAATTGGGGGATGGGTATTTTTGATAAAGAAGAAAGCCTCGGTATTTTATATGTACTTGTAGGAACTCACTGGAGGGACTATGCTTCGCATGAGCATACCTGAAATTGCATCATCCCCAGTTGGTAAGCAGTGTTCACTTCACCACCTGCAGATTAGTTTTATGAAATTGTTTATTGCAATTTTCCTTGTTGACAAATTGTTCATTATTTTGAAAAAATGCAAATAAATAGCTGGACGAAATATTGAATAATGCAGCAACCAACTGATTTTGCACAGCATGTGTGGTTATTGTTCATAGAATAAACTGTTCTTATGTTTTGTTTCAGTGCAAAAGTGTTTGAATGCCATCAAGTACGTATTGCCTCGTGATGGTGCCATGCAGGTTGTAGCGAGGTGGTACATCACCCACAATGCACCTGGTGGTCCCAGTACCCAATCAGAATGGCTGGTGTTTGCCAAGTGCCTCTTGGGAATGATGGGATACAACATTGAGAAGCTGGCCATCTTTCAGCAGGTGGGATAATCATTTGAAAGGGTGCTGGGATTACTATAGCTGTAGTGGATTACACACTTACTGATTAACACATGTAGGTCAGTCCCTACTCAACCTGAAAGGGAATGCAGACACAGATTTGATGCTATAAAGCATTTGCATTAGAATCGGCCAAAGTGTAAACATGCTCCATTTTCATGGTCTGAATATTTGCCATGATGTTACAAATTTGTGATTGCATTTACTTCTGTATCAGGGAGCCAGCCAAACAGCTTCCTTAGTCATGCAGTGCCAAGAATGCACACCGGTACAGTCCTTTGGGCTGTTAACCACGTACCCATGTAAAAGACTATTTCATAAAATACTGCCAGGCCTAAGCATGCATGTTACACTTTATGATCATACAAGTTCGGTGTAACAACTATGTGTGTCTCAGCTTTCATTTAATATGTGTGGCACAAATAATCAAGATAATTGTTTGGAAAAATATAGTGTTGAAAAGCTGATGACCCAAACCTAATTTGTTTCATTCTTGTTTCCAGCAAGAAACTGATCCCCTGACATCACCTGAGGTTGCAACCAAGAAACACAAAACTTCAGGATTAGATGAGGTAGGCTGTTTTTTAAAAGTTGTTTTGTTCGGTAAGAAAGACCTGATAGTGACACATGATGGATATTTTTGGTTCAAATGCAAAAGGTGTTACTCAGTGTAAGATTCCATTTTGTTACTATGAGAATACACTCATTAAATATTGCAGCAGATGAGCAGATTTACAAAGAGCAACGTTAAAGGGTTTTAAATCCGTATTGAACTTTTGAATATGACAAATGAACATTCTGCTCCTGGCAATATTCTATTTGCCTCTTACTTGGGGGATATAGGTGATCATTAGTTGCCTACAGTTATGACATACCGGTAATTTAAAGATGGTGACATGAATGAGGCAGTTTTGCCCTTCAAACTTTGACATTTACCTCATTTCTAACGGTGCTCTTGTTAACTTACATCTTTAAACTTTTTTCAAAGGACTGGGAATATCTACTAGGCTCTAATTACCACCATGTAGCCTGTTCCACTCTCCTTGAGCCAATTTGTGGAGCACAGCCTCATGCTGCCAGTATCCTCGGAGACAAGAGCCAGGCTAAAATTGACACCGGTGCCCCACTGTTCAAAGACATACCAACAGTTGTCTTTGCCCTGCATCTTATTTACGAGGCAAGTCTGCAGATCTCAATGTCCCCGCAGACCCACACACAAGTATCCTCTTAACTGTGGAAATGATCTAGCCAAATCTTTTCGTCATTCCCTTGTCTAGCGTTGATATGTTGTGATCTGGAAGTTCTGCCTGTGGCTAGCAGTAACACAAATGTCTGTTAGCAGTGGCTGCTTACATTGTACCTGTCAGGGTTTGACACCACTGATATGTCTTTTGGCACACCTGAACACTCCCACAAAATGGCCATCATGTTGTTCTTTCTTCTCTCAAGGAACTCAAGCTCACCAGGTTTCATGCAGACAGTGCACAGGACTTGGCAACCATTCTTTACCAAATAACCAGGTTGGAAATATCAGCAACGTTATCCATTTATTTGCTTCATTAAGTGGATTGAGCCTGTCTGGAATCCATCAATTTTTCAATATCAACAACGGCCCAGTGTTCTAAAGATGAAGATGAGACAGGAAGTGCAGTACAAGTCAGAGGCAAATCGAAAACAATTACTCTAAAAAAGGAAGTTCTGGAATACCGTCCGTACAACATTCCAGATGTAATTAATAGACGATGTGTGACTGTGTACGTTAAACATTGCCGTTTTTGTAAAGATCTTCCATAAAAGTTTTTCTTTGATAATTTTATGCCTTATTGATATAATTACTTTGAAATAGCTGTGTATGGTTTTAATTGTGTTGTAAAGTTTGTGTTTTGTTGCTAAATGTTACTCCTAGAAATTGAGAATTTGATATTGGACCCATTTTTGTTAATGTAGATCTTGATTTTTGTTCCTCAGTGACTTGAATTGGACTGCATATGTAGACTACTACTACCGTAACCACCCTGATCTCCACCACATTGTAAGCCAACAGGTCAGCCAGATAAGTCCCGGTAAGAATTTCAGTTGGCATCTGTGGTTCAGCTTTTCAGTGAAATTGTTGGTGTCCGACGGAATTTTGTTTTGTCTCACAGTTACTCTTAAAAGCGCTCACTTCCTTGTTGGCCTTTCCCCCTTTTTTTTGTTTAGAGTTGTGTGCCCAGATCCAGCAGCCTGCCTATTTCACTCCTAACCCTCCTAGTATGTACCACTGGTTGCGTGGGCTACTTATGGATATACCTCAAGAACCGTACCCATACATCGATGGTATTTGCACTGTCTCTCACAAGATAATGATGGTAAGGTTGCCTTCCCATCTTTCTGCTCATTGCATTTCATAATAACTTGCCAAGTAAACAATGATAGAATTCAGCAACGATTGTGTTATTTATTTCTGTTTCAGCTTTACTCCCTGTACCTGAGTCAAGACTTCTCTAAGACAAGCTTCAGAAGGCTCTCAGTGGCAGGTAGGAGAGAACAAAATTCATTTATCAAAATTAAGTCCAAGAATGAGTTCTGCTTCTGTCCTACTCGAGAGTTCCTAATATTTTCACCATTCCTGAGGGGTTTTTTTGGCATGTTTTGAGAATGAAAGAAAAGAAATGGACTGAATGAACGGAAGGAGCAAACATACAAAAAAAACTCTCATCAGCCTTTGGACATGAAATACAGTTGTGTAATTGGTTTCCATAGGTCTGCAACATATAAGCCAACTTCAAATTCTTTAGACTGACTCCTTTTATTTTTTCCATTATCAATTGTGATAAGTAAGTTTTGTTTGTTGGATACATTGAAACAATATTTTGCAAAGAGTATAGACACGGTTGTTCCTGCTTTACACCATGAACAATAACTGTAATGGAATGGCCAGGAGCCACTGAAGTTTTCTGTGAACCATCACCTGTGCATAGGCCAGTTGATATGCCTGATGTTTGATGGTGAAATGTGTTTATTGTTTACTTTTTGCAAAAACAGGATTTGAATTTACTTATACCATGAGCCAGTTTAGAATGTATTCCTTTCATTTAAGGACAGCTCCAAACGTCTGCATCCCATATGCAGCAGAACTTTAGCTCTCAAAGACATTAATGGTTTTCAATACTCAATTGTTTGGCATCTGGTTGAGAACACCCGCAAGAAGTCTTACATTATCACTAGTTTTTATGATGATTGTATAATTAAAGACAGCAATTTCATCCTGACCAACCAATGCCATTTGAAACCTGTATGTGATCAGAAGCACAAAATAGGTGGAAAAAATATCCTCTAGTGTTTTAGTTTAATTAAGTACTGTGAAAGGTTGTTGTTAGCTTTTGAGACTCTGCATAGGTGTCAAAAAGGACATTGGATGTTCACTTTGTCATTGACAGACAGGGCATCCAAGTTTAGTTGCGGAATATTTATGCTTTTACATATTTACACTAAAAGATGGCCAAAATCGACCACATGTACAATTTGTCCAAAACATCCATAAGGCCCAATCTATTGGAGTTAGTTACCATTTGTATGTCATTGTTGAAGTCAAGTAGTTCCCAAATACTCACAGGCTGCTCATGAAGGATTACAGCAAAGATGATGTTAAAAGTGATTGTACTCCTGAAACTTTGTACAATAATTTGTTGAAAAGTGCTCAGGAAGTACTCTACTACAGCACAGCTGTGCATCTCACTCTCTTACAGGCCAACCCTGCAAGCTATCGGACACTGCAACCAGACTTCATGACTTCAGCCAGGCCCACCAGGACCTGAGCAGCACTGAGCAGACCGTACTCTTCATGACAGACATCGGCTTCACCTTGAAGGATCTGGAGGCCCTCCCACTGGGTATAGCCCTCCCACTCTCAGAAGCTATCTACCATTGCCGGGAGAAACCACCCTGCAATTGGCCTGAGGCTGCTTACACACTGGTCAAGCGGCAGGACCTGTCTGCCCAGGCCAGGCTGCCCAGGGGAAAAAAGAGGAGATACATGGTAGGTAGGAGAATTGCCATCGGAGATCAGTCTGTAACTGCAACCCTTTGAAGGTTTGACCCCTTAGAGAATAGTCACTCACTTGAACCACTTGGTGGTCTTAGCCCTAAAAGATCAGTTTCTCAGTTGAAGCCATTGATGGTCTTTTTCCTTCGGGATCAGCTTCTCACTTGAGATCTCACCTTAGAGATCAGTTTTTCACTTGAACCCCTGGATGGTTTGATCCCTCAACGATCAGTCTCTTACTTAAAACCCTCGGTTGTTTGATCTTAAAGAGGTCAGTTTTCACTTGGAGTTTGGTTTAGTCCCTCAGAGATTAGATTCTCAGTTTAACATCTTGATGGTTTTGTCTCTTGGACTGCAGGTGCTCACTTAAACACCTTGGTGGTTTGTTCCTTCTGAGATCAGTTACACTTTTCAACCCCTCGATGCTTTGGTCCCTTGGAGTTAGTGTCTCACTCGAAACCCCTTGATCGTCTACACCCTTGAAAATCAGTCTCTCAACTGAAGTTTTTGACAATTTAGTCCCTTGGATATCAGTTTGTCACTGAAACCACTGTGGTGAAATCCCTTTAAAGATGGGTCACTCACTGAAACCCTTGGGTGGTTAGATCCACCTGACAATACAAAACATTTGCCACTTGGATGCACAATGTTTAAGTGGTTTATTGTTTATCAATAGAAAAGAAACTTTAGTGACAACATTGTAAAATCTTGGTGAAGCAATTTGTGAGCGAAAGTGTGCACCATTAGAATGAATATATAAAAAAGAGATAACCACAAAAACGTTGCTAATGTGGATCGAGGTGGTTTTGATTTATATATACACAATATGTATATCTGTATTATGACTCCATGAAATCAGGAACTTTCATTAGCTTGAAATTCGAATGACTTGAATTTCTTATCCATTCCCGAGGGATAAGTTATCAAGATCTTACTTTACTTTTTTATGCCTAGATGTGAAGCTCAGCCTCGTCCCACCTTGGCATTTTTACATTAGTCTAGAGTCAAATCCAATACCAAGTACGTTTTGCATGGCTTTGCCATTTCCTATGTAGGCCCAAGGTTCTTTATCAGCTACATGTACATGTATGGCATTTGGTTTGGCCACCCTGAGCGACACACTTCCTTGCCGTCCCATGTATCTCTCAATGTTAAAACTTTTGTGTTGCAGGAAGCATCTTCTGACAAGGAGTCCAAGCAGGAGGATGATGGGATGGGCCACTTGGACCAAGAGCTATTGCGTCTGCGCTTCCCAGATGACCTTAGGGTGCAAGAGGTGCGGCGTCTGCTCCAGTCCTCCAAGCCAGTCCGCATTGCCCTGGTCCAAAAGCCTGAAGTCAGGTAGCTTGAATGGGTTGAGACATGTAGAAGCCTTTGTATTTAGGGCATGACAGTAAAAAGACATCTTGATGTCCTCTCCAAGCCAAGATTTGAACCTGAGAGGTCATAGGTCAAGTTACTGTGGCCAAAAGAATAGAAGTTCCACTGTAACTTGAGAAGGATTTGGCATTTCAGCTAAATTGTGAATTGTTCTTGATAAATTCCAGAAGCCTTGTGATTTTGGTCTGATAGGCCAATGTGGTTGGTTAAACCAATAGAAATAGTTTTCCTACCATAACCTGAGAAGAATTTGGTATGGAAATATTCCAAGTTAATTTGGGTTATTTTGGTGTCTTCCATAAACCGTTTTTTAACCCCAAAGGTCAAGGCCATTATTCAGAAAACAATGAGGATGGTTTTTCCAGCGGAAACGGTTTTTGTTTTTAATCGCAAATAAAGATCATAGGTTTATAAGCCTTGGTTTTGCAATACTTATGCATTTGTTGACACATCATTTTTGTTTTTCAATTGATTTTCATTCACAGTGATCATGAGTTCATTGAAGAGCAAGAAATGAGATTGTTGGTGGTGTCACAGAGAACCATGGCCCTGCCAATTGGAAGGTGAGCTGCGTTAATGCCAAATTTTGTCAATAAACTAGAAACTCTTACAGAGTTAAAGGAAAGTCTCTGATATCCATATTTATTGTTATACTTTAATGGTGCAGTACCATTCATAATTTTATATTTTCTCTGAAGTGTTTTCGTGCTGGGTAAATTTATCAGAATTTAAAACATACATGCAGTGCTGTTCTTTTTCAATTCGTTGTGGTGTTTCAACTTCAATGGCAGAGATAGATTCTGTGATTACTGTTTAAAGGACAAAAAAGAATCTTAATGAAAGCTCAACTTACAGAAGGTATGATTAATGCTACGGTCATGAAATTACTGAGATCTGAGCGTGGAAAAGAAAAGTACAGATGCTCGACAAATAGTGTAACTTTATAATCTGTATAAAATACAAGAGTTCTAAACAATGCCATCAAGTTTTTATTAAGAGGTTGCTAGGCATTGTAGGGACAATAAATGACAGTGCTGACTGTTGTAGTGTATCAAGGTCCATGGCACAAACACCAGCACACCCGACCCAAGTTAAATATCTTGCAAAATGTGTCACAGAATGAAATATGGAAGAAATCACCATTTCTGATATCACTTTTTGCATTACTGTATTTAACAGGGGGATGTTTACTTTGTGCACTTCCCACCCTGTCGTCACAGAGATGTTGCCAATACCCAAGCTGAACCTCTCTGGTCGAGCTCCTCCAAGGTGAGATAAATGTAGAAATAAAGTTGTTCATGGATCATTTCGTGCCCTGTTCAGTACTTCCATTCCTGATCAGGAAGAGCCTGGCTCAGTATCTCAAAACTGCTAATCACCGAAACTTTCTAAACAAGGACAATGATTGCTGAGCAAAAGCAGGTTTCCAGCCAAATTGTTATATCTCTGTCTTGAATTCTGTATTTTTATTGGTCCATAATTATCACATGACCGGACAACAAAAAGTCCAAAATGTAATGTGGGGCCTGCGAACCAGACTATTCATTGGTACAATCAGACAATCAGGTGTTGGAGAACTGCAATTTGGGTCAAAGGTTGAAGTTCGTTCGGAGTTCATTTCTCTGTTTAACTTCCACAACATAATGTCTACTGAGCTTGGAGACATATGGAGATTTTTCCCGAAACTGATTTTTAAGACTTAAAGGTATTTCTGTTGAGAAAGACACAGCGACCGTACATGTATGACCTTTTTAACACCTGAGGCGAAGCCAAGGCCATTTTGCAGCCCAGAGAGTGTGAAAAATGCCGTATGTCACATGCACATGCCTCCACAGGAAAAAAGATAGATTTTTATAATTTTGTCCTCCTCAGGAATAATGCAATATCCTTCCTGCACATTGATGTCCCCACCAACATGAGCTCCTGGCCCTCATTCCACAACGGTGTGGCTGCTGGACTGAAGATAGCCCCTGGCTGCTCACAGGTTAAAACAGCATCATCCTATTTAAGGGTTCAAACCGCGAATTTTTTTACATGCACTTTTTGTGCCACTTCATGCTCTGTTTCACTGTATGAAAACTACATGTCTTTGACATCTCTTTCGTGATGAAGTGCATTGAAAAGTTAGCTTTTTTAAACATTTGAAATACTCATGCTTTTCCAGACAATTGAAGGGCTTTTGTGATGCTGTGATATCATTCAGGAAAGACGCTGTTGATTTTATAGGCTTTTCTGTTCAATTTGTGAACTCAAAATTTACTTCTTGAAAACATTTCTGAGAAATGGATACTCCTCTGCTGATAGATATTGTCAGCACTGTATGTATATGTACTTACATGTACATTTACATAACAATGAATAACCAAATAAAAAGAAAATTAGCACAGCAAATATCAGAAATGTAGCGATTTTTAAGGAGAAAAAGTAACATAACATGGAGGCTTTTTCCCTTGAGTGTCTTCACAGTTTTGCGTATGAGTTTGTTAATTTGTATTCCCTGGAAAGACACTTGGCAGTCTGAAAACTTGAAAATTTAGAAAAAGAAACAAATCTTCACACAATTCAACTGCTTTGCCCCTAAATAAAATGTAAATATTGAGTAAGTATTTTCTATTTTGTGCAAAGAAAAGAACTTTTAAAGTTATCCTTCAGAAAGTCAGCTTCTACAATATTCACTCCAAAGTGACTGATTTTATTTCAGTGTCTTCTGCTCGTCAATGCATGAAGGCAAAATTTATATGAAATGTTGGCTCATTTAAGAAAAGGTGTATGTACTATAATTCAGTGAAAATGCCCACTGTTGTGCATGTATTAATACTTTTCTGAATATATTGTTAATGTAATAGTTATAAGTTGCACCACCTAAACAGCATTATAAGTCAAATTTTACAAATTGATTAATTTGTATACAAGACATCAGCCAGAAATTCCTTTAAAAAAGACATGGTAGTGATATGGAAATAAAGAAAAACCAAAATATTTACTGGGTGAATGGAGGGATTTTTACCTTTTCTTTGCCTTATATCATTTTGAGGGAAATAAACATCTATTCTTCCATAGATCGACTCGACATGGATTGTGTACAATAAGCCAGCCGGGTCAGAGCTCACCAATGAGCATGCAGGGTTTCTGATGGCCTTGGGACTGAATGGACACCTGTCCAGCCTGTCTACCCTCAAGGTGCATGACTACCTCTGCAAGGTGGGTTACAAATGTTTCTTTCCCTGTAGTTTAGGCAAAACGAGTCCTTTGTCCACAGTTGTTACCTCAAAACTCAGCTTTTGCATTTCGTCTTCAGGTCATATCAACTTGGGCTTTTCACAGCAGTATAGTAAACATTGTGTCCTTTTCAAAATGGGTAAAACTCACAAATAGGCCAGGGTCAACAAAAGAGTCATTTCACTTGATTTAATCAAATAACATACTGTTATCCATGTACACCACTACATCCCAAACGAATAGTAGAAAGATATTACTTCATGCCACTTAGCTGTATTACAACAGTATTAACTCATGCCAAGAGAAGCTTGCAGGATGCACCCATGTTTGTGGATAAACCTACAGAAAGGTCCAAATTTAGTACGGCTTCGGCGTGGCTATTCACAGAGTATCTGCATTTGTATTCATCTGCCCTAACTAGAAGCATCCTCTCACTGGTAAAGAGGGGACAGCTTGGTAAGAATTGGTTAATCTTGGTGCCAGACACACATGCTGAGACCATGTGTTTTAACAGAAATTGATAATCCGTGCTCTGTGGTCCTGCAGCAAATGCATCATTACTATGTAACAGCATGCACGGAGCAGAAACCAGTATGCCCCAAACTAAAATTCACAATCTACAAGTGTACATTTTGTTTATCTTTGCCCTAATATTAATATTCACACATACTCGTATAAACAATTTGTCATTAATTACACATTATCCTACTATCAAAATAAACCATTCAGTTTTCAGTGACACAGCAGTTTGACTTTTTCGGTATATATTGATGTGGATTTTAAAGCCCTCAAATCATCAAATGAATACTGGCCATTTTCACTTTGCAGGGACATGAGATGACCAGTGTTGGACTTCTCCTTGGGTTGGCAGCTGCAAAGTAAGTTTTAAAGGCTCAGTATTTGGGGTTTCTAATACTCAAACTTGTCCCCATCTCAGGTTTCCGCTCTGTCAATATAAATGATCATAGACCAATAACATATGAATTCTATTAAAATATTGTTTGTGTTTGTGTCAATAACACACCCCCCCCCCGCCGCAGCAGTGTAGGAGGAGTCCTCAAGATCATACTTACCTAGACAGTCACTACATATGCACACTGCATGTACATATGTGACCGGCTCTAGAAAAATGGGTACTAAGTCGCCAGATTCAGGTTTATGATTTATTGATATGGTTGGATTCTGTACATCAAAAGCTACAAGTGCGCTGTGTTCCAGAGATATATTGACATTCGTATCTCCACATTTCTGGATTCAATAAAAGCCCTTTTCAAAAAAAGTTCGTAAAGTGTACCTCTTGGAAACACACTGCTATATAGGCACTGCAGGAAGAGGTGATCAGGCAGGATGTGTGTGAGAACTGTTTGAAGACTGTAGTTATGTTCTCATCAAGGGCCCAAAGGGCAATGGCTGCGAGGCCCGGGATGGGCAAATCATCCTCGAAGGAGAGGTATTCTGCGAGAAGGGACAGGAAGGCTGTACAACGTAGGCCGTGTCGAGAGGCTACGTCGAGTCTGGTTAGGATAGACTCCAGCTCGGCTGAAGGGAGGTCCGGGACGGAGAGAAAGTCCACAGTGTCCGACTAGGTGAAATGAAAGTAGTTCTGAGCCTGACCCAGAAAGGGACACCAATTCTTGGCGGAGGTGAGAACCTTGAATGTCTCCACACAAGAGTGGTCCAGTGGGATGACTGGGAAGATAGGCGGTTTTGTCTTCCATCTATCCGCATGATGCTTGAAGGGTGAGACCTAGACTTGAAATCAAGTCGTTGGTCAGTTTGATTAGTGCAAATTTTTTTTCATATCTTGCGTTAATATCCCTTTTAATACGACGCTTAAAAACAAAGTATACATAGATATTCAAGAAAAAATCTAGTAATTATCTTTCTTGATAAAAAAAACTGATGCTTTTATGGTAAATCATCTTTTTAGAATAATGTAAACACCCTCTTCAATGAACGAGACTGTGGTTGTTGCTAGTTAACGTTCAAACTGTCCCTAAAATAAATATTCATATAATTGGGATTCTTAGCCAATCAGAGTGCTCTGTCTGATTGTGGTAGCAAGTGTGGAAGGGAGATTTGAATGTGGTTTTTTTGCATGACACTTTTTCTTTTACAAGCTTCCTTAGTTTAGTCAGCAACTTGTCTGGTACCCTGTATCACCTTATAGTTTAGCATTGCTCATCGAGCTTCTTGCAGTTAATTGTTCAGACTGGTGCGTGCTACTGAAGAGTGAGCATTACCACTCACAGCTCTCTTCAGCCTTCCCACATTTGCACTTTTCTGCTCTTGTCACCAGTTGCAGCTGGTCACTCGAGTAATCCACTTGTGGCACTGTGTTGGGTTATTATCATATTTCTATTTTTTTTCATTTTTTTAACTTTGTCCTGACCTTCCAAATAAATCGCGACCCAGTCTTCCTGATCCAGGTGTCTTCAGATCTTGTTACTTTCCCAAAGTCTTGTGTATTAAGTTAGCGGGGCAAATTTCCAGGTTACACTCACTCAGCCCAGCACAGTGTCATAAGTTGGGGAGTTCTTGGGGTGCATGATGGCGTCAACTCCATGCTGCCCGCCTGACTTCAACCTACCATACTATGGCCCCGACGATAGCCTTCGTCTGCCACTACCCATGATGCCACAACCGAGTCCACCCTTCCAGCTGTCGCAACCAAGGGTCACACCCAGTGAGCAGATCCAAGTCAGTGGTGATCAATTTACAAAGATGCAGCCCCCCCAGATAGTGTCAGAGGACAGCCATGAACTCTGTTTCCCACCGAACACCAGTAAGCCTGTGCCAAGTCTTCAGCAGCCGAGTCATCTGAAGGAATTAAGGAGTTCCTTTACACCGACTCAGTCCCAACCTCATCAAACAGGACTCTGTGACCAGCCGAACCTTAGTCCCCTACAGTTGGCTGGTTTTGATCCACCCCTCCCAGTTGCCGAGCGCCATGTACCGTTTGCATATACCACTCATCAGGTCAAAGACGTTGCGATGTTCTCAGGGTCAACCCCCGAAAAGCACGGTCTAAAAGTTGAAGATTGGGCACGTGACATGTCCTACTTGCTTGAGGCAAAGGGACCACAACCAAGCCAGGTGAAGTTCCATGAAGTGGTGAGGCACACGAGGGGGAAAGCACGCGATGTCATTTTAAACCTTGAGAGTCGGGGAGGAGAAACCACAGCAGAGGCAGCTATTACGGAACTCATTGAGGAATTTGGTGAGGGCTGTACTGCAGTGATGCCCATCGCTACATTCTTCGCGAGAAGACAGCGACCGGATGAGAACCCAACTGAGTTCGCAATTGCATTGGAGGCGCTGTTAAGGCACACTGAAGATCTTCAGCGAAGACAAGGGAGGAAAGCATCACTCTGTGAAGACCGAGATTTGCTACTGACAACGCAGTTCATGACAGGCCTTCGAGATGAAGCGGTGAAGCAGCGACTCGCTCCGATGCAGCCTCGACGCATGAGCTTCAAAGGTCTCCGTCAGGAACTACGTGTGATTAGCGAAGAACTTCACCAGGCAAGGGAGATGAGACAGCAACGTTTCCAGTTGTGCCAACAAACAGCCAAAGGGGAAACAACTGGGACAGCACCGGGGCAAGCCAAGACAAATCAGCAAGGCAACCAGGATGCAGGCAATGCTAATTCAAGTCAAAGTAAGTTCACCAGTGACCAGGTTACCGAACTGACCACCCTAGCCCAACGGCAGTTGACCACATTGGATCATTTGATACAAGGGCAGCAATACCTTGGTCAACGAGTACAGGAACTGGAAGGACGCATCTCAGGTAGCCGGGTGAATCAGCAAATATGGAGACAACCAACAGGCCCACCCGCTTTGCATAAGCGTGACACCTGTTGCTACTTGTGTGGGGCACCAGGCCACTTTGCTCGCCACTGCACCCAGCGGAATGGTCTAGGCCAGCATCAGTTAAACTAGAGATACCCACTGATGAGGGGCGATCAGGGGGTAATTTGGAGCTGAGAAGCCCGGACGACAAAGTGAAGGGGACATGCATGATTGCCTCACAGGGCTCGGAAGGCAGTAGGGAACGCAAATCAGCAGATGAGCACCTTGTCGGCCCTGTGAGCACTACTCAAGTTACTGTGGCTGGGCGGACATGTCAGGCGCTGTTGGACACTGGATCGCAGGTGACTACGATCACAGATCGGTACATGTCAGCACATCCCAAACTGCAAGATAAAGTCATGCGCAGAACAGATGTTC
>NW_019091715.1:112120-144974 GCF_001949145.1 Acanthaster planci | reverse complement strand
TTGGCTAAATCAAAATTTTAATTGCTGTGAAAAGCAGTTTGCTGCGGCAAAGTCTATGAAGGCATTTGTGTAGACTATAATCCACTACATAGTTAATTGGCTTTGACAGGTTTAGGGAGTGTAACAGCTTTGATGTTTTTTTGTGTGTATTTTTTAGTTCTTAGATTGACGTAAACGATCCTAAATATAAACATTTCTGTTTGTTGTCGGGGTGCATTTACTGATACATGTACTACAAGAGGTACTACACGGAACTTTGATGTTACTTTGTGTTTATTTTACTTTGTGTGTGTATTTTTTTTTTATTTCTTAGATCAATTACATTATCTTAAATGTACAAAAAATCATTTAGAAAAAAGGGATATAAAATTCACAAATTGTGGTGTATACTATTAACAATAAACTTGGTTTCGTGTTACTAAAAACAGATTTGAAGTTAACAAATTTTAGCCTTGATAGAAAATATTACCTTTTTAAAATTGTTATTAGTAACAATTATTTCATGGCTTAATTTCATTAATTTCATTTCATTATTTCAATGAAAACTTTAAGAATATCATAAAAGGGTTCAAAGACGTTGCATGTCAACAGCCATCACTGAGCCCTTCTGCTGATGTTCTTCTCGTCCATCATATTCAGGGACACTTGTGCATTAATCAGATGTTCCTTTTCCCGTGATTTGGCATGGACTGTTGTCAAACTTTATTAGAATGCTTATTAGAAATTCACAAGAAGGCCAAGAAAAATGCTGAGAGCCTCGTAGGATGCTAGTCGTAGCAAAGAAAACAGCGTTTGACCTTCGGAGTGTTATCTCATACCCGATGACAATGTTGAGTACATTGTTACTCGCACACTGTGATGGGGGCCTATGTGATAGCTGAAAAATCAGCATTTCCGAAAAGACTTGAGAGCCAGAAATAATCACAGTGGCTGACCTACGGAGGAGTTATATACAGCTTAATGATGAAGGACTTCTTCTAAATTTTGTCCCCTCGCAAATAAACATGGCAAACAATAAAACAGAGCGACTAAAAACTCGCAAATAGAGTATTCAAGAACAAACTCACCAAGTTTCTACTGGAAAGAGTGGGGTAAGATCATTACTGGAAAAAGGGTGGAAAGACCTTGCTTGCCTTCTTACGGTGGGGCAAAGTGCTTCCAGTAGGCTCCTCACGAGCACCACTCTATTTACTGTAACTAGTCCAACGCTACCACGTAGAAGCCGATATATATAACACAGCAAGCAATATCTTGGTGAGGGCGTCTGACACTGCTGTGTTAGTGATATTGATTGGTGCCCTTGGACAACAATGCAGAGAGGTCCGATTTATGGACAACATCATCATGGCCTCTGGGATGGGAAACGACAGGAGGTATATAATTTTTATTCTTTATCATTATCATTCATTCAGTAGTTTGTAAAGTTATGTTCAAAACGTCTTGCTGAAAGACAGCGTCAGAGATCGAGGAACAAGTTTGTCTCGATTCACTGGGATTGTTGCCAATTAAGGAAAATGTTTAAAGCAACTTTTTAAACACTTGTCCGTGAACGAAGCAGTGCATCCTGTGTGGTTTGTAATTGTACTCAAGAAAACACTGCAAGTGGTCTTAAATTGTAAGTCCAAAGAAGGTTAATCTTTTTGGAAAAGATTTTAGAAGATAACTGAGTATCTTTATTACCTGTAGTATGGATCAATCTGGTAGTATTTATGAACTGAGGAGTTTTATTAATAACAGTTACGCAGTTGTACTGTGTGACATATTTAGATTTTGAAATTTCTGTAAACAAAATTTAAAAACAAAATCACATCTCTGTAAACAAAATAAAAACATCAAAACTTGAGAGGTAACATGTAGTCCCTTAAAATACCTTGATGAAGAAGCATGCCGGTGGCTAAGCACCCCTAACCTTATTAAAAATTAAAACCCTGGACACTATGCCAAGGTAAATTTAAATCTGCAGCAAAACGAATACACTTCGCATTTCTGTGACCTAGAAAATCCATCAGCCAGACTCAGGCATGTAATCCTACCTTAGTATGTCTGTTATCAACCCACAATATGGTAGCTGAAAGCCCCGGAGGAAAATTTCCCCACACTTGTGGGGAAACTTTCTTTAGTCTTAGAAAGTATTTAAGTAGCTGGTAATCTACAAATTTGGGAGGATAATGAATTTTTATATATCTACCTAAGCCGAAATACAGTTTTATCAGTTCAGACCCTGGTTGTGCGTTTTGTGCGTGAACAAGGGAACCATTTTTTTAAGTTAGCAAGAAATTTGTGTCTTTGTCTACTTTATCTTTTCTGTTATTATATAATAATTTCAATTATCATTAAAAATGGACTAGAAATGATGAACAGTAAATCTAAATGAAGGCATAAAGGAAGTCATTTACCCCCCACTTTAAGACAATTCAATCCAAAAATTCACGTGTAGATTTTTATGGTAGGCATAATGTTTTATGTTTCTAAAACCGCCAGACTATTCGAATATTATTTTCCGATTTCGAATATGCGACTGCTAAATTCATAAAATCGAATGGAGAATTATCTTTTGTTTTAAAAGCAAAAAAATTGCACTGAGGAGGCTTGTTTCAAGCAGGCATAAATGAAGAGCGACAAGAAATCTTCCAAATGAAAATTTATTCATGCATTACACAACGACAGGTGTGAAGTTGAAAAAGTTGCTCTTACTATTGAATGAATTTAGGAAGAGCAAATTCAATTACAAAATGCAATTCTGTAGCCCAAAAGGTGGTCGGTGAAGAGTCCACATTAGGAGGCTGCGCCTCGGAATTGGTTGCAACTGAAAGCTGTCCGTCAGCCCGAGGCGTTAGAACTTACAAGTCACGCCTGAGCGAACCGCTGAGAAGTTCATCTGACAGCCGTAGTCCATGACGCGTGGCGTGGGGCGGTCGTTGTAGCTGGCCCGAGATATTATTACACAGTCTTCCAAGGTAGACGCTAGTAGTAGGGAGAGGAGGACAGAGGAATTCAGATCGCAGGAACTGGGGATGACATCATACCCAGACCCAAGCTAACGGGGGGAATAAGTTTACTCGCCCCCAATGCAATACCAACAGACAGAGCAACCACAATCCGGGATATTATCCGGAGCATTGTCCCGTTGGGGGAATGGTTCTGGCTGAACAACCGAACCACTCAGCCTCGGAGGACATTTCATTACATAAATTATGGTCTATATTGGGACTGGTCATGTTCGCTTCACCTCGGGATTGCCCATTAGATCCCTGCGTTCTAAAAGTTGAATTTGGCTCCTCTGTTGAGCAGTGTTGTGTTTGTACTAGTGATAATAACTGTTTTGTACTAGTGATAATAACTGTTATCCTGCCTTCTGAAACGGTCAACGATAAGATAGTAAGGCCTACTGTTTGAGCTGATTCGTTGATATTGCAAAAATTCCAAATACGCCTGACAATTTTTGTGAATTTGTGCAACGACAAATTATTGCAGTAAAAATTGCGTGGATAGGCGTACGTGAACGACAGCGCAGGTAAAGGTCACAGGAAATTAAACTCGGGCATTTCTCGCCTTTTTGTTATGACAATTACTTGACTGCACGCAAGTGCCGCGCACCAAATCTTTTTTAACCAATCCAACTTACAAAGAATGGCGACAGCCTGACTTCCCTGGAAATTACGTTTTTCTGTCTTGCACCACTTTCCAGCGCTATACGATCTCTGGTTGCTACCACCTTAGGGGAATTGAGTGTTCTGACCGCACCCTCCGCAGCTCAGTCCTCTGTGCGTGGTTGTCTGCTAATGCCCGTGTATGACCAAAAAGGTGCCGGACAGATAAGGACCTTTAACACAACAACCACGAGTATCAGCTTGGATCTTAACCTGGATCTGTTGACCTACTGGTGTTGATCGGGGGAGGGAGGGAGGGAGGAGGGCTGAGGACAGCTAAAACACGCCAAGCATCAACTGTCCAAGGTCTCACAGCAACACACGAACATGCACATACAGCGAGAAAGAAAAATTAACACACAAGAAATAGCCAACACATTTACATAAACAAATAAATTGTCTTCAAAACTACAGGTTTATTATAATAGGTGATCAAGCTGGTTACCATTTGAAGGTGGAGCGAGAACGAAAATTCGAAAATGCCCGCTACTGATTGCGCTAAGGTAAGGGATAAAATTTTAGTTAATAAATAAGACGCAAAGGAAATTGCAAATATAGCAATTGTTTTCATAGGGTGAGTGCAACTGGACTCAAAATGACATTAGAAAATGCTTTTTGATACTGTAAAGAGAGAATATATTCTTCCCGAGTTGCTCACAATGCGGGAAAGGTCCAAATGACAAATTTAGTAACAGATTATTTTATGCTAGTAACATTTTATCAGCAACTGGAAACTTGCAAACAATTCATTGGTTGCTACCTTAATACTTTTTGAAGTGAAACGTAAATATAAATTGATGCAAATAGTGGGTAAAATTCACAACCACGTGCTGCTTACTGTCGCCGAACATACAATGGAGTGGACTCACGACGAACTTTGTTTGATTGCTAAGTAAATTTAACTTTCAGATTTTAGATTTATATTTAAGATGTAAATGGAAAGTAAGAAGTTTAACACACCAATAAAAGGGTTAAGGCAATGAAGCTCTTGGATGCAACCAAGGTTGTGCTATTTCGTAACTCTTCTTCATGGGATGAAAAACATTCATGTACTGTTAAAACAGGAACAGCTAAATCTGCAAGAGCTCAATTTTCACATCAGTCTTGTTTTTTACTGCAAATATAGCTAATGCTTAGAAACATACATACGAATAACATTGCAAAAATAATATAGGTCATCATACTAACCAATTGCCACAATTTTTAAAACCAGTACACAAAAATTGGCTATTAAATGACTACATCATGGGTTTACAGATTCTGACCCCAACCCATCACCACAATTGCCATAATTTTTAAGTATCAACTCCGCCCGTCCCAACATCAAAAACTGATTTAATTGCTATCCCATTCAAACAAAATCATTACGAAATCTGCATTACACACTAACAAATTACAAATAGAACTTTTCTGCTAATGCGACTCAGCTCTACAGCTGAGTATTAAGATTCTTGAAAATACATGAGAAGTTTCAAAGACTTCTCAGAATTAAGATAAACACAGAAAGGCTTCTGTAATTTTGATATATTTGCAATCATGTGTACGAAATAGTTCATGCACTTTTGTTACTCTTTTATTCCAAACTTGTCAAAATGGACAGGTCGCGTTAAATTCAAAGGCTGAGTTTCTATTACCGTGCTATAAATACTCCTCAAAGGAATGAAAGGAACACTTTGGAGTGAAATTAGCTTAATTAACACTTTAGGAAAATGGTAATTAAGCTATTAAGCTTAATTACCATTTTCCTAAAGTGCAATAATTTATTTGGGAAAGAAAGTGTACTTTCATTTGATACCAGAAAGACAGCATTTAGAACATATTTAGGACCCTCTGTACCATACTGCAAACAGGAACACATGTACATCAAAGTCCGTGCGTCAAAAAATCTTTCCTCTGAGTAACAAGTTAAGACGCTTGCACGGAGTCTGTAATCACACCACATTGTAAACACCGATGAAAATATTCCTTTTCAATCTTGTCATTTACTGTCCACACGACAGTCTTGGTTCCTCGTTGTGCCCAATAGTCCACAATGTTTCTGCAAAGAAATTTATCAGGTTTAGGTACAAGTCAAGTGTTTTCTTCACAGTGGGTCATCCCTCAGTGAGATAATACTGTTTTACACTCTGAAAGACCGCTCTCTCAAACGGCTGCTGTACTTTTACATCTGGCCCATTCTCATTGGATCTATACAGTAGAACTGGTACATGTAAATTACCCATAGGCCCTCAAGTGCTCTAGTAGATTCTCTTTATTATTAAGGGCAAACCCGTTATATAAAATTAACATCTCCCCAATGCAAAAACACATCTTGAAAATAGATTCTCTTTATCTGAGACCAGCAGCCTGCAGAATGGCATTGCCAAAGATGTTATGAGCAGCTTGTAATCTTTTCTTAGCTTTCACAGAACACTGAGTATACAACGTTACGAACATAAACAAGTGTAAAGGCAAAACTAATAAGGAAAACAAATCGTCTCCATTGTGCGAAACATACTTTTGATAGAAAATACATTGTATAGTTTCAATGATAAATTTAGATGACATGAATCTTATTCGGTGCTCCATACTGAAAACACACGTCTGTCACTGTTGCCGATCTTATGTCCTGGTCTCGGGTCCCGAGGCCGTCTCGGGACCTTTTTTGTGGTCTTGGTCTGCATCCAGGGGGAATGAACGTGGATTTTCCCGCGTTCATTCAGAACTGAATTTGCTTGCCCTGAAGAAGATACTCAGTACGAAGAAGGGTGAAGAAGGGTGTGGTTTCAGATTCTGACTCGACCTGCACGACTCGGCAGAAAATACATCATTGCTTTTTTATAAGCAAAGAAGTGCGTGATGCGGATACTGCAGCGTGCGTGTGGTTGTTAACACACTGATTTAAGGATATAAGATTAAATCAGTGCTCTGATTGCCGAGCTTTCGGCAACTGAAAAATCCACGTTAATTTCCCCTGGATGCTGCTCCAGTTCCTTACGCTGTACATCGGAGCAGCGCGTCATTTTCGAACTCAGAACGCTGCATCCAGGGGGAATGACCGTGGATTTTCCCGCGTTCATTCAGAACTGAATTTGCTTGCCCTGAAGAAGGTACTCAGTTACCGAAAGCTCGGCAATGATATATTTCAGAGCACTGATTTAATCTTATATTCTTGTGTCGATATTCTGATCACGGTGCTACGCAGCCCTTCCATATTTTACTGATTTAAGGAGATCAATGTACTGAAACGCACCCTGCCATCCAAAACTGATACCGCATCATGATGATGCACAGTCGACTCTCGTTATTACAAAATCAGCTGGACTACGTAGAAACGTTCATTGTATCCAAAATTCGTTGTAGGCGGAACGGAGTGCAATGGCTTCGGTGCATTGTTGTACAATACCATGTACAATGTACATGCACATATGCACCTGTATGTGCATACACGTGAACGCGCGGTTGATGTTATAAGTTCAACAGGAAACTGGCAAACGATGTCTATGTATCGTGTTGTTAGCGTGCGTGACGCATCTGGAGGGGCGGGCGATTAGCCTTCGACTTGCAACTGTAGAGGTGCATTCGTATACGATGTACACCAAGTGGAACACTCGTAACCCTTTTGGCATAAACTGTACATTGATCGGTTGCCGCATTTCCTTCATGCCTTCTTTGGCAAAGATTAGGTCCGGCTGGAACTAGTGTGATACACTGCGCACTGCCACAACACCAACACTCCAACACAAATTACCATATTAATTTTGCGGACTATTCCAGATAAAAAAATGGTATTAGGCATAATGTCCGGCAATGCAAACCTGCGGGAGCGTTAAGGAGACATGATTTATGACAAAAGGGTAAGTCATAATTAAGAGAGAGCTATTTCTCATAATTACGAATTAGTGCCAAGTGATGTGCCTTGGTGCCAAGTCTAATTACGACTTAGCACTAAGTCATAATTACATGACTTAACTAAGTCATAATTAAAAGATATATCTCATATTGGTTTTTTAGATCATATCCCCTCAACGCTTCCACAGGCCTACAAACATGCGATTGTTTTGAATTTTTTCTTCAAGAAAATAAATCAATTTGTTTTGCCAACAGAACAAATTGTGTACAAGTCAATTGTGAAAAAGTAGCTGAAGACATCATTTGACTTGACTAGATATCTGCACCCAGCTCTAACTCTTGCTAGTCACTGAAAAGTGTTAGCTGGGTTGACTTATTTCTAGTCAGGTATAACTAGATAGGGAAACACCAAAAGGAAATTGACAAGATTAGAATCCCTTCTCAACTACATCACATCTTTTAATTAATAAAAGCTACCGGGAGAATATACATAAAGTTACTAGTAAACAAATTACAAACACCCTCTTTCCGAAAAAGAAAGAATAATTACGGGGAAAAAAACAATAATAATTGGGACGTTACAAAATTGACATTAGTGTAAAAAGTACCACCGTAACTTTATGTATCCACGAAAAAACGTATATCCAAGAACCTAAATCAATTTCCGCTGTATAGGTGAGGTCCCAGTAGAATGAATGAGCAACAGAACGCTAAATACGGATATGACGAGTTAAAATCACTCCAAAAAAATTACGAAAATAAATAATAATCAGGACGTTAAACTGAACACCATTGTGTAGTGTCACATTTGTTGAGACTATCATGACTCTGACATGACCTAGGTTTTACGTGTATATTATAGAAATGGGCAATTCAGTTAGTATGTGGGCGTGGATGATGATCAAAAAATGCCAAAGACCGTTAAGGCACTTCAGACAGGCGTTCCAAATTCATGCCGAACAAATTCGTGAATTACATGTTAGTGCGGCAAATATCGACGTCGGAAACAATTAGGAATGACTCTGGCGAAAGATTGACAACTGGAGTCTGTGGAGCGACTTTTCATGAAACGTCGCCCTTTTCATGAGTTGAACTCTCAATGCAAATTTGCATTAAGTTCGTTTGTCTGAAACCAAAACATTTTGGGTGGACTCTGCAAGCGCCTGTCTGGACCGGATACATAACAACAGAGCTGGATGTCGAGTCACTACATTAGCCTACTTGTCATCTGGTGCCTAACCAAAAATGTGGGAAGCAGCACGTAGGTGTTTGGCAGTTCGCCAGCCATCTACGAACTCGTCCCATAGCGTGAAGTGTCGGGTCTGTTGGCTCCTCCACTGACGGCGCTGGATCTTGTTGAGTTTCCTCTCAGACACCAGACGCATCTGCAAGGCCTACAGACAGAGCCTCCCGGAGCATGGCGGTGATCAACTCGTACAGTGACAAGTTTGGACGGCCCTTCTTCCTGTTCAGTCGGCTGTGACAGCCTTCCACATCATTGTTGGTTCTGATGCTAGAGAGAAAGGTGGACCAGGTGGAAGACGCCCAGACGTCAGATTCAATCAAGGTGTTGTTGACGTACGGGGACACCTGGAGAAGATCGGAGTTACAAAAGGGCGTACATCTATCCAAGAACCTAAAATTTTCACAGTACATGTATATTTCAGGCCCCAGTCGAGTGAATGAGTACAGATCACCAAATACGGACATCACATCAATATGTGTTCACCGTCTACCATTTACTTTTAGGAGACCAAAGAAAAGGGAAAAACTAAAAATTAACTTACCTGCTCGAGCATAGGCCCAGCTGCTCGTTCTCTCAAGGCCTCAAAAACATTGGGTTTGATGATCTCAGCTGGCAGGCAGGGAAAGGACATAAGCTCTTTTCAGGAGCTGGTGTGCATTATTTCTCTGCATGTAAGGTGGACCAGGTGCAACCCAACCAGCTGGATTTTTCGCCAAACGGCCTGCTTCCAATGGAAGTCGTGAAGCATTTCACAAGAGTTGCTGCCTCTCTTTGTGACTTTGGGAGATGGCAAACTTCGTGTTATTTATGCTGTCAGTGCTTTGGTGGGTGCTGTCATCGTTTGAACGACTGATCAAGGGAAGCCGACAGGTTAGCGAAGTCGTCCGTCATTGTTACCCTGTTTTTAACCCCAGTTGGTCTGAAGAATGATGGGGTGATTGACGGATTCTGTTTCGAATCCTGGAAAAGCCCGCCAAGATTGAAAAGCAGTAGAAAATGAAATACATGTATCGTGAAGACAAAAAAAGTCATCCTCAAATTTGAAGGCTTTTCATTATTGTACTGCTCTTAGTGTTGTATTTTGTTTATTCCACACTGTTTCTTCACATAATACAAGCAAATTTTGTAATACAATCATACATATTAGACACAAATGTGATTTAAGTACAAAAGAAATACATACACCTATGCCCATATGCAACGTTAGGTATGGGGCGAAGCAGAGCAGTTAACAGATTGTCACGGTTGCCTTTCCGACTGCGCCCAGCGTAATCGGAACGAAATGGCGGCCTTAATTTGTATTTTACCCTTTTATTTATTCGCGCTCTCTATTCGAGTGAGTAAATGGAAATGTTTTACTGCTTCGATGTTCGTCGAAAGTACTTGGTTATGGAGCGGCTGGCAATCTTTAGTCGGTCGTTACTTGCATTTTTTGTATTTTGCATTGCATACGGAATGATCTTAATTCCCCGTGCATGTAATGATATGGCCGTAGTCCTCTAACTTAGGGATACATATGGCCACATTGAACAAAGTACAATGTAGCAGGGCTCACTTTTCTTTCCCTATTATGAATACTTCAGCATCTGTTACACGTGGGCTCTTCCACTCCATGCCTCCAGGGTCTGGGACACCGTCTCTCAAGACAAACACAAGAAGTAAGAGCTCCAAGCGGTGTTTAATGCTCTTCACCACTTTCGAGAACACCTAGTGGGTTGTTCCTTCCGAGTCCAGTGCGACAACTCCACGGCAATGACTTACATCAACCGCCAGGGCGGCACTCGCCCCCCTCAACGCTGGGCCCTTGTGTGGCATCTCCTTATGTGGGCGAACGAATAAGAGATCACCCTCCAAGCTGTCCACATAGCAGGAACCAACGACAACATAGCAGTCACACTCCCTCGGGGTGTTATCTGACCAACAGGGTGGATTCTTCACCCGAACGTGGTTAGCCATATCCTTGCAAAGATCGACCGTCCCCATATTGACCTCTTCGCTTCCACCAACAAAACCTATTTTCCGACGTTCTGCTCCAGGTTCCCTCACCCACGGGCATGGGCGACAAGCGCCCAACAGTTTGGCTTGTTAGGCCTTCTGGCGTATGCCTTTCCTTCAATATCCCGCGCGTCCTGTCCAAGATAAAACAGATACACGTGGTACCGTGTCGGGTCCTCCTCTTCTCCCTGTTCTGGCCTCGCCAACAATGGTTTCCCAGACTTACAAGACTTCTGGCACGATGGCCACTGGTCCTTCCGCCCAGGGAGGACATTCTTTGTCAACCCAAGTTGGGGGTCCTCCATCCAGCACCGGGGGATCTTCACTTTACGTGCTGGACGTTGTCCAACGATCATTCAGAGTGTCGGACCTTTCTGCAGATGCTGCGTCCGTGACGGCCCGGGGTTGACGATTGTCCACTCGCAAAATTTACAACAGCCGATTACAACGTTTTACCTGATGGTGCTACGACCACGATGCTTCTCCAACCGAAGTTCCTGTGAGTTCTGTCGCAGACCTTTTCATGCATCTGTTCCACTTGGGCCTCCAAATTGCCACCATCCGCTATTTCCGGTCGGCCTTGGCAGCCGTTCATTCGGGTTTCAGCGGTGGATTGACGGTTTCTGATAACGCTGCCATCCACCATCTTCGTCGAGGAATGTTTGTCGAGCGTCCTCATGTCAAACGCCTTGTTCTGTCATGGGGCATTGGAAGCGTCCTCCCTCTGCATCTCAGCATCAAACTGGTGTTCCTCCTTGCGGTCGTTACATCAAGATACTGTACCGAACTGCATGCTCTATCGATGGCAGAAGGTCACATCCGCTGGGAGCCGCATTGGGTTTGGCTTATCCCAGCCGTCAAGTTTTTGACGAAAATCTAGACGCCTACCTTCCGGCCTCTTGACATATTTGTTCCCAAAGTAGCCTCACTTTTGGGAGATGACCTTGACAAGATATGGTGTCCAGTCCGCACTCTCAAGTGGTACATTGCAAGGACCAACCGTCGCCGAGAGTATAGCTCTCGACTCTTCATCACTACGACAAAACCCATTCAGCATCAAAAGACTATTGCCCAACAGACGGTCTCGACCACCATCTTCGCGAACCGACACAACATGACGAGACGACCCGATCTCGCGTCAGGGCCTTCGATATTTGGGCCGCTTCTGCGTCCTGGTCATACTTCGGAGGAGTTCCTCTGGCGGAATCTGCCAGGCGGCTTGCTGGAGATCTCCTTCCACCTTCACCGAGTGCTATCTGCCGGAGGTTCTGCAGAGCGAAATAGCCCTTGGCTCAGCAACCTTCCGCTCGGTGGTCCGGACAGTGCCCAGCACTGCCCCGGGCCGGACGGGGAATACTTCATCATTGACATTTCTTTCTTCTGGTGAGTGTTCGCTTGAGCGACGCCCACCTATGATCTTTTAGTAACTACACTAGCTCCCGTCGCCGACCCACCTCCAGGGTACGGTGCCACCCTGCACATGTAAGCTGGGTAGGGGTATGAGAACGCTGGAGACTCCCCCCCCCACAGAAGTGTGGGTCGGGTCTCGTAGTGATACTTACACCCCTGCCCAGCCGTTCCCGCCCGTCCTTCCCCACTTTGGCCCCGGGGGTTGTCTCCGCTTCGAAAAGGACGAACATGGCGGCGGGATCGCAGTGCATTGTAAAGAGTCAAGGGGCAGTATGCATAATCAAGTCTTTTCAGCGAATTGTATTAGGCACATGGGAAATTTGCATATGTAGGCTGGGCAGGGGTAGGTATCACTAGGACACCCAACCCACACTTCTGTGGGGGAGGAATTTGAGGAACCTGGAAATGTTTCAAATACAAAAATAAAGGTGACTCGAGACTCAGACTTAGACTTGACCTTTGCGACTCGTGAATTGGACTCAACCCAAATGACTCGGGACTCGGACTCGAAAGATGTGACTCAGGCTTGGACCAGATGTTTCATGATTCGAATACAAATCTGTTAAATATGCCGTAATATCAGTTAAAATAGACATGGGAGACTATTGTCATAATGACCGCATGCCTGCTAATGGTAGAATTATTGACAGCTATACTGGAGTGAGCGCAAAAGGGCCAACTTTTGGGTAACCTGCCTGCACTGCACGAGTGTATCCACCAAATGGTGGGCATGTCAAAACTCTCTTTACTCAACTGTTACGAGGCCCGACACAAATATGGCCAACCATGAGCCAACAACATCTGTACGTGGGAGAACGGATTCTTTCATCACATTGCACCTATGAGGCCGCGGTTTGAGTCCCAGCTTTAGTTCTGGCTTAAAGGGCATTTTGGTCTCCAGTTTATACTCGTTCTTGCAGCTTTTTCGCCAGGCACTCTGGTTTCCTCGTGTCTCTAAAACCGGACCATTTTCCTAACTCCGTAATATGATGGTGATTAATAAAGGTTATGAATACACGTATATTGTTAGCGCAAATAGCCCTCGTAGTTGAAAGCGCAATTATAACAAAGCAACCGCAACTTCTATGCATGTATGTTTCCTGTCTCCGCTTAGTTTTCCTTTTTGTTCAGGGCCAAACACTTAACGCCAAACCAGCTTTTTTGATAGAAATGAGAAGTCTGATGTAATTCTTTTGTTATTAAGTCATCTAATGCAGCAGTAGCCTTTTTTCAAGCAGTGAAATTTGTTAATATCCTCCGTTCCTGTAAAAAAATTAAGACATTCTTGCACCACGGGTTTTTACAAAAATGTGAAGCCCAGAAATGTCATTTATTCGGGGGACATCGCTGATGACTTCATCGCTTTACCACCAACGACCGCCGAACCTGAACCCATTGGTGGCCGTCTACAACAGTTTGCAGAGTTCTGGCAGGGGATCACCTCCGTCAGATGGGTACTCATGACTCTCTCTCATGGATACTCCCTCGAGTTCACAAGCACCCCTCCGCCCGAGACAATACTGCAGCTGACTCCAGTCCTTCACAACAACGATTAACACTTACTATTGGGGTTAGAGACTCCCTACTACTAAAAAAAAAAAGCAAAAAACAAAACCAGCCAGCCAGCCAGCCAGCCAGCCTGCCTGCCAGCCAGCCAGCCAGCCAGCCAGCCAGCCAGCCAGCCAACCAACCAACCAACCAACCAACCAACCAACCAACCAACCAACCAACCAACCAACCAACCAACCAACCAACAACAAACACACACACGCAACTGCACACTTGTTTTACATACAAAGTGTGGACATTCCTTTGTTCTCCAGTGGTTAAGGAAACTTGAGGAAAATGCTGCTTTTTCTCTAACTAGGATAACTCCTTCGAGCTGGATATGTGATGATGATTTCCTGGACTGTTCATCTTCCTTTTGCCACAGATAACCTTGACCCCAAAATGCCTCTAAAATTGTTTTTCAGAGAGGGGGAAACATAGTGTGGACGTGTGCAAGTTCACACTACACCGTCGCACCCTACATTACGTGGACTTGCGTTTTTTTTGTACATAGGTCTACACTATGTATGCCACGCCTGCACACACCCAAGTTCAATCCAGCAAACTGAAGGGCAGTTTCCTGTCAACATTCTTCCTCACACCCAAAAAGGGACCAGGCAAGTGACGTCCCATCATCAATTTCAAACCACTGAACAGATTCGTCCACCCCAAGAAATTTCACATGGTGACCATACTGACAGCAATACGCCCTTTATCTGTCCCATCCTGGGCCTCGTCAATTGATCTCCAGGATGCCTATCTCCACGCTACAATTACAAAGGGAAGCTTGAAGACATACAATTCCGAGCTCTTCCATTTGAGAACTCTTCCTCCGTTCGTATACTTCTTCATAACAAAAATCACCTCGGAAAACGGCCTTTGTAAAATATTTGCTCGCATATTAATTTACAGAAACTGAAAATTACCTGACCTTAAAGAGAAATAGCCTGCCAAAATGTGACCTCTCAATGTAAACCCCCCCAAAAAAGTGAAATACATGAAGACCAGTGCAATTTTGTGGTCTCGTACAAAATTAGATTACATAGTACTATTTCGGTAAAAGAGAGTAAAATATTTTAAATTTGTTACAATTAAAAAAAAAAAAACATAAAGGAATAATTTGTGTTTATACAAATTTCTACTCTGTTACTGACAAGTCACATCAACTCGCCTTAATCTAGAACCCATCAACTGCAGGTAAATCTTTAAACATAGTACAATCTCGTTTTCACGTACCACATGAATTGAAAACAAACATGCATGAACAACGAGACCTACATGTAGGAAAAATATATTGCCAGAAGTGAAAGGTCGTTAATGAATTTTGTGTTTTTTTTTTTTTACCATCTCCAGGTGACTTTTTGGGGTATTACTTGAGGAACGCAAAGGTAAAATTCCGACATTAATGTTTCAGTTGGGAATCATTCTTCCCAAAATGATCAAATGTGATTGGACTCCATGTAAAATCCCCACAGGCGGAGGTTTCCGGAAGCTCCGCTACGTGAGCTTTTACTTTCAGGCTCTATTTCAACCATCAAGGCCTCACGTAGAATGTATTCCCCCAGTTACTCATCCTACAATGTACAAAAGACTATGCGATCCAACATCACTGGGTCAACGGTAGCAGATACGCTCTCCGGCGGCAAAAGCCACCCAGAGTTGGAATCTCTGCACCCTGGCATAGTCGGAGCACTCTTCTTGGTGATAGAGAGACCTCACCATTGATCTCTTCACATCAGTGGACAATGACCAACACCCGATGTTTTGCACGAGAGGCAGCATATCCTCTTCAGATCAATGGACCGACCTACTAGTGTACGCCTTCCCATCTATCTCACTGATCCCTCTGGTCCTTTCCAAGATAGTAATATCCGGCAGCGTTTGCGCTCTAACTACCCCATTCCGGTCACGCCAGCCCTGGTTCCCCAAGCTAACCAAGCTTCTGGTTCACCAACATTTATCCTCCTGAACAGGCCGGACATCCTCCTACAGCCCAAGTCGGGGATCCTGTGTCTGGCACCCAAAGACCTACATTTAACCTGTTGGACATCTTCCAATGATCCTTCTGCTCAGCAGGACTTTCAACTGTCACTGCAGCCACGGCTGCAAAGGGACGACACTTACCATCAGCAACGTTTACGACAGCAGAATATGGCAGTTCGCTACGTGGTGCAACAAATAGTCTGTGACTCCAACCGTTGTTCGTTTAAGCGCTATAGTGGATTTCTGCATATACCCCTTTCAATCAGGTCTACGAGTCTCCACAATCCCCAACTACATCAGCCATGGCCCCCATACATATTGGTTTTGAAGACGGCTCTTCCATCTCCGACAACATGGCCCTTCATCATAGGCGAGTCATGTGTCCTTGGACCTAAGCAAAGTCTTAAGCTTACTGCCCAACCCCCTTTTGAGCTCCTCAGTGACGCCTCCCTAATACACGCCAGCATTAAGTTAGCCTTCTTCCTGGCTGTGGCTACTTCCAGAAGAGGCAGTGAACTGCCAGCCCTCTCTGTTGCTGACGGTCACATTTGCTGGGAACCACATGATATCTACCTCATCCCGACCATCGTGGCTTTCTGATGAAGAGCAGGTTTGAGCAACCAGATATTTTTGTGTTCTCGATTATCTCATACACTGGAGGCAACACCGACAATTCGGTGCTCGGTCTGTGTAGTGAAGTGATAATGTACAAAGACCAAGAACTAGAGAGGGACTGTCACCCATCTATTTATTGCTACTGTTGCCAAGCGGCAAGAGACATCATCGCCCGCTGGACATTCCTGGCCATCAAATTTGCCAACCCAGACTGGCCATCATGCCCTGATGAACAAAGTCAAGGCTACATCAGGGCCCTTGATGTAAGAGCAGTATTTACATCTCAATCTAATTTTCAGAATTTTCAGGGAGTTTTCATAGCAGACATCTGCAATGCTGCATGTTAGAAGTCTCCCTCTACCCCCCACCACTTGCTATCTGAAGCATATCCTGCAGAACTTCTCCGCATATGGCAAGATGATCCTACTGTCAGCAGCAAATAGGTCAAGGGGACCTCCTGCAGACCGGGCAGATGGCAAGTCATCCTGAAGATGTAGATATAATGAGTCTGGTCTTTGACTTACTCTGGTAAACAATTTTGTTATCATTTGCGATTCATGAATTTAATGCTTATTGTTTCTAGTGCATGTGTTATAGGCAACTCCCCACGTAAGGCTGATGCCATTCTGCATATTGTATTGACTTTTGGGGGTAGGTTGAATGCAATGGATCCCCCCACATGTGTGGGATGAACCTGCTAGAGAATACCTATAGACCCAAACTGTCCTCACTCGCCCGTCCTCCCCACTCTGGCTCTGACCTGAGTCTCTTTCAAAAAGAAGGAGAAATATGGTGGCGTGACTGCGATGCATTGAGGGAGATTAGGGTGCACTATGGATGATCAAGTCTTTTCAGTGAATAATAACAGGTCCATGGGAAATTTGAATATTACGTTGACTGTTTGGATAGGTAATTTTTAGTAGACTCATCCCACATGTATGTGTAAAGGAGGATTTTTATTTTTAGTCTTGGTCTCGGTCTCAATCTGGAGAGTCCAGGTCTAGGTCTCGGTCTCAACCTGCAAAAGTCTTGGTATCAACACCTTTGTCTTGAAAGAGTGGGCCTCGGTCTTTGTCTCAAATGCCTTGGTCTCAGTCTTTGGACATCAAAGTCTCAGGTACAACACCGATGGCTGTGTTCCACTCTTGTCTTTTGTGAAAAATGGATTGGTTTTAGGCAATTACAGCAGAATCTTTTGTGCATATCTACCAGGTGGAGCACTATTAGGAAATGAGAAATAGGTTTGCAGGTACACAATGGAATCAATCCTTTTTGAGGACAGCTAGAGCACACTGGCCGAAACATCAAGTTAACACTCACCGGTTCTTTTAAGAACCACATCTGACCAAAAAGAGATTGATTCCATGGTCTACTCGCAAACCTATTTCTCATGTCTCTTCCATCATGGAAAGCTTCAAATCTTACTATTAGGAAAATATGTTAGACTTCACATTGTCTGGAGCAGTGTGTTGATTATTTAAAGGTTACTTTGATTAAGAATGTATTTGCAGAAGTACATGTCTTACACATACATGTACCTACAACTACCATTGCCAATGAAGCTAGAATAGGAAATGTAATACAGAGACCTGAGGTTAAAATTGTATTTGAGATGGGTATGGGCACAGGAGACAAAGAACACGATGATGACATGGGCATAAACTGGCAGCAGCATTGTATTTCATTACACGGCAAGTTTTAGAACCAGATTAGACAAATGGGGTATTGTTGACTTGATATCATTTTGATATTTTTTTTAATTTATCGAGTGTTATAATTTTGGATAATTTTTTCTGGTAGCAGTTTTGATTCAGAAGTATGGAAAAATATAATTAAATTAGATAGATATATATGGATGGACACCAGTATACATGGTGTGCAAACTTTTCACTACATTCATCCAAGTGCAAACCATATAAGGACTGTTTTCACAAGGCTCAAACATACAGTTTTGCTACTCTGCTTCACTATACACTGAACAGAACCACCTACAAATGATTTTTGCATGTGGTTCTAGTCAGTATATGGTGAAGTAAAAGTTTTGAATTTTCTGGTGTCGAAATCCAAGTATGGACAGTGGTCGCATTTGACCATTTTTTTATTTTACCATCAGCTCAGTAAAAATCTTGACAAAAAGTCCAGTGTGCGTGACATGGCTTTACAAACAAATCGTAACTAGTCAAATATGATGGTGATGCTATCCAACTCCATGTAATTGGTTTTTGAAAGTAGATTATATCTCTTCATGTATACTTACTCTGTTACAATCTTCTTGTCAAGCAAGGTGGCAGCATTGCCACAAAGAATCCAGAGCCACGCAGACTGGCTCCACAGTAGCAGGTAATCACCCAGGATACACAGGCTACGCTTCCAGAGGGGACCAGTCATGTCACAACCAAACTCAAACTGTATCAGGTTGGTGCAGGTTGTAAGAGCGGTCAGGATAGCTGGATCCTGCCGGCGCACCTGTGAAATACACATACACACACAAGTTCATCTTATGTACTTTTTTCAAGATGTATTTTTTTGCATTGGGGAGATGTTAATTTATATAACAAGTTTTGCCCTTACCTAACATATATATTGATAAGCACTGTATGCTCAGTGCTTGTCTGAGGGATTGCGAAAAAATTCACAAGCATGCTCGGGTGGGACTCGAACCCACAACCTCCTGCTTACTAGTGAAGGCGTCTTGACCACTCGACCACCGAGCTTGCCAGGGTTTGCTGGCTGTTCCGAGTCAGGTGAAGCAGTGGGTACCGCAAACTATTTTCGGGACGTATTTTTGCGTTGGGGAGATGTTAATTTACATAACGGGTTTCGCCCTTACCCAACGTATATATATATATACGCAAAACTACATCTGAAAATAGTGTGTGTGCATTGTGTGCATGGCGGAAAAAGCGGAGGGGGTGTTGTCTCAGATGCATGTTAGGACTCGACCAAAGGAAGGGAGGAGGAGATCACTTTGTTTAAGCTGACCTGTTACCGCCACCTCCAACGATAGTGATGCCACCAGACAAAAAATTTATAGGCCCAAAACCTCCAGAGTTCTGCCTTACCGATTTAGTATTTCAAGATCTACAACAAAAGTTTGCTGTCAAAACATGTGACCAAGTGAATAGATAAGTTGAGCAAGAGTGTAAGATTTTCCTGAGGACAGACAAATCCACTCAAGGAATTTACTAATCGGACAAATTTCAGAACTCAACAATAATCATTCAATTGAAGTCTGACAACAATGTGAAAACCAAAATCTGGCCCTCTTGAATAGCGCTATACACGCAGCTGATCATACACTTGGTAAATAAGTCACACCCATAAGGTTTTACTTGATGAAATTACTATTCACAGAAGAATTTTCATTCATTCATTCATTCATTTAACATGTATATTCATCAATTAGGCATAAAATTAATCTTCAACTATTACTCTTTCCATTAGAACACAGAATATACTGTAAAATCCCCCAAATTCCGCATGTGAGTGGGCCATTGAAAATGTACACGGGTGCGACTTTGATGATAATTTTCTCTCAGGTTTTCTGGCTTTGTTCAATTTTTCTTCAGAAAACCCCATTAAATTGTGTTTGCTATTGGTTTCTAATTTAAGTGGAATTTTTAGTGCTCTGTAAAAAGACTTTATATTCCTAATGTTTCTTGTTCTCTAGCAATGTTAAAACTGCATGTCTACTCTCAACAACCCCTTGAAAGGTCAAGTCGTTTGTCATTTTGGGCATTATAGATTTATACATCATGATCTCAGCCCATATATTGTATGTCCACTGTGCCGAGTGCCGAAAGATTTTTTCACCAGCATGAAAGATTTGTGAAATAAATTGGGGTTTATAAACTCAGTAAAAGCAAAAGCTGTGAAGTTTTGCCTGTCCTCATATTACAGGTGACAAGGTGGCTCAATGAGACACTGCCAGGAACTAGGATTTTAAATGGAAAAGAGGTCTTGACCTTTAGTCATGTTTCAGTCTTGTACTCATGCAAGGGAACACACTTTTGCCCAAAGCACTGATGCTACAAGGACAGCATTGGGTGTTCAAGCCAAGGATTCTGTTCTTTACAGATGATGCTGTGTAAGCCTACAATTTGATGATTACAGGAGTGTTTTCAGGATGTCCAGAAGTATGTTTCATTTGTTATTTGTTACTTTTTTTTTTAAGAATTAAGAAGACTTAACTGAGGATTAACATCATGGCCTTATTTAGTTTGTATCAAATGTAGTTAGGGCAGTCATTGTTGTAAGGTATTAAAATTAAATATCAAGTGTCTTTATAAAGGTTAATAAAATACAGTCCATCAATATTTTTCAATACGTTTATTCCATTTCTTTACCAGTTTCAAAACTGGTTTCCATTGGGGCCATGCAAACATAAATTAATACAATAGTTAGAAACTCATGATGAAAAGTAAAATTGACAAATACGACAATATAATGCTACCACAACACGACCTTCCAGTTAACTAACAAGCCACAAGCGCCCAGACCCTGCGCTCTTAACACCACTGATTGGTTCAAACATACATTAATACTTTATGAATTAGACTGGCATCCATGCCTATCCCCTGTTTTGTCACAATATGTATAGATTAAGTATGTTCATGCAGTGACCTACTGGTCATTGTGTCTGAATCCTGTTCAGTATCTCTATGTTGGTCATCATGTAACTGGCTGAGCCGGCAAGCTTTATGATACTGACACCCACAATATGTCTGAATTTTTTTAATCTGTACGACATGTACGGTAGGCATTTGAATATGAACATATATGAAAAGACACAAGTATGTTATTTATTTTATGGAATTCTCTGATGTGCATGTTGTTGAATTTGGCAGTGTTCCTCCGCCAAAAAGGAAAGGTTGGTACAAGAATTTTTTTCACCCTGAGGTAGTCATACACAATGAGGTCAATGTACTATGTATACGCACATTGGGCATAGTCCGGCAATCGGCATTTTGTTATTAGTTCATGCTATATGAAATCACCAACTTCACATATTCTTTTTTTTATTAAACCACAAATAAAACTTTCAAAGAGAAGGAAATCAGCTGATGAGAAATGGAGGCATATTAAGCACTCAAAGATTGAGCGTTTGTGCAGATTAACAGATCACATGTAACACAATACACCAAGCTGCATGGCCATAACTTTGTCTTCTGTCTAGTGTTACAAAGTTTGTATGAATGACCCAAGCAAAACTCACTTGTCAATCTGTTTGTCTGAAATATTTTGTCCAAAAGCAAAATCACTGCAAACTCAGGGAAACCATCTTCTAGCAATAAATGAGCTCATCAAAGCAAATGAAGCAACTCAAAAATCAACCCATGATATTGTGGTATAATAAATAATAATAATAAAGAAACATTTATGTTGTGCAGCTACCAAACAGATATATTAAACTGCAATTAATATGTTGGGAGGTTGGAAGGTAGGCGTCTGATTTTTTGCACCACCTAGTAAAATGTTGTTAGATGGCTGTTGTAAATTTTGGGAGTGGACAGTCGTCAACCCCGGCCGCTATGGATGCATTATCTACAGAAAGGCCTGATGCCCTGAAGGATCATTGGACAACATCCAGCACGTCAAGTGAAGACCCTTCAGTGCCGGATCCCTCACTTGGGTTGACAAAGGATGTTGTCCCTGACTGGAAAGACCAGCAGCCGTCATACCAGGAGTCTTGTCAGTCTTGGAAACCACAGTTGGCAAGGCCAGAACAGAGAGATGAGGAGGATCCGACATGGCCCTCATTTTACAGGAGGAAAGACATACGCCAGAAGGTCCGACCAGTTGATCTCTCTGTTGATCTGATCTGCCCGTGGGTGAGGGAACCTGGAGCAGAACTTTGGGAGATGGGTTTTGTCGGCGGAAGAGAAGAAGTTGATATGGGTATGCTCAATCTCTGCAAAATCTGTCTGACCACGTTCGGGTGAAGAATCCACCCTGTTGGTGGACAGTGGGTCTGCTGGTTCCCGCTATGTGGACGGCTTGGAGGGTGATTCCTTGATCATATGGCCACATGAAGAACTACTATGCAAGCGCACAGGGTTGAAAGCGAGTGCCACCCCGGCGGTTGATGTACACCATTACCATAGAGTCATCACTCAGTACTCGAACAGAACAACCTACTAGGTGTTGTTGGAAGTGGCGAAGAGCGTTGAACACCGCTTGGAGGTCTAACCTGTTGATGTGTTTGTCTCGAGAGGCGGTGTCCCAGACCCCGGAGGCATGGAGTGGAGGAAGAAAGGCCCCCATCTGAATAGTGACATGTCCATCATCACGGTCACATCCGGACCTAGAGGTGGAAGACCTCTCCATGACTTAAGTATCCAAATATTTTCATCTTACATCGAAACGTTTTGGAACAGAGAGCACAAGCAGATAAATGGTGAAATATTGACAAATACTTGCCAAGTCTGCCTTTTCCTTCGATTACATGGGGCTCAGTTGGAAAAGGCAACCATGGCAAAGCATTAACAAAAAAGAGCGCGGACAGTTGCCACACTTTTGTAAGACCATGGAGTTATTATACACAAGGAGTAAGCACGTACAGACATCAAAAGGGTCAATGATGGCCACCGCAAGCACTGCACATGCTGCAAGGGCAAAACAAATTACGCGCGACTTGCGGGCTATAAGGAATGCTAGGAGTTGCATTTGCAAAGGAGCGTGGGTACCACGCATGTGTGTCCATAACACTACCGCATGTTCAACATGGCAGCCTTGAGACAGAAACCACTGGAGAGTTCAATTTTGATAATTTTAGTGATTGTTCTGATATTCCAATGACAATGAAAGTCTGGCTACGTCTTTACATTCCCAAAACGTCTTTCTTAACAGCAAGCAGAACTACTCACTAATACAAATTCTCCAAAAATACGCACAGGAAAAGTGAAAAAATGTAGCTGGTCCAGAAGAAAATTAAAAAAACAGACAAAAACATGGAAAGATTTGTTGTCCTTTCTGTCACTGTCCAGCATTGTCTCAGCATGAAATCTTACCACGTTGTCAAATGCATCCCTGTGGCATGTTTCCACCTTCTTTTAACTGTAGGAACCACTAGGATTGTGACTTGTGATGTAAATATTGCAGTTCATACTTTGGGTATGTTCTCTGCTGCTAGAACCGCAAAATGTCATCAGTGACTTTAAAAAGTCTGACTTTTTGCCAAATAACCACCGCCGATTCAAAATTTTCTAGCACATCTGAAGGGATCACTTGCTGACTCCTGAGGACCACAGATAAGAACTATGCATCTTCTTCAGGCATCTTTTCCACCGTTTATTTACTCCAGTATGCTGCAGCGAAACATGACGAGTCTGTGGGTGACCAGCTACCCGGTGGTGGCATTCACAGAGTTCAAAGAATGTCTAGGGTCCTTCAACACTGGGGCCATTAACCGCACTTTGCCTATGGAGCCAACTGGAGCAGTTAACTGGATTACGGTCTGTAGGGACTTTGTTCTAATCAAAGATCGTATAGCATTGTGTATCGGAGCAAGATGGAGAACTTCACGTAAATATGTGAATACACATGAAACGCTGTAATCGCACGGGTGCCATTTGTTACTCCTGTGCAATGCACATTAATGCACAGGCGCCACGGCAGGCACGTGCACCTGGTGAGCCTGCGCCATTAAGCATTACCATAAACTGCACAGGCATATCGCTTGCTCAAATGGCACCCATGGTAATTACACCTTTTGGGCAGAGTTATTTATCTTACGCCTTCCGCTATACGATCTTTAGTTCTAACTCCATGTGTTTAATAGGTCCATGGTCAGACCTTGTAACAGTCACAGTATGTATACTTTGGACACGCCCACAGAAGAAGTTGCGTCTGAAAAGCAATGTGGGGCATAGCCAAGCCGAGCAGAAGAATGTATGGAGAGTCGAGAATTATTAGATGAAAGGATCATGTAGAATTTACAACAATGTGAAGTTCAGTGAATTAGGACGCATGGATACTAAATTGAATGGCATGATCACCGGTCAGAGATAAGGGGGGCCTGTTTGGAGATCGCGGTTGATTGTTACACGTACGACTGAGTACCTCTGATGATGAAGTTTCAGACATTGGAGGGCTCGATGGGTCTGCAGGTAGGGCGATGACATCTACAGCAGGTATTAATGAACAGAAGACCTATGGTAAGAATAAAATATACATGGTACGCTGATCATATTGCGCTTTATTCACTGGGACAGCTCCATAAAAAGGCGAAGCGAAGCTCGGAGAGCAGATTTCTCTGTTTCCCACCTAGCTAGCTGGCTCCCAGCACAGGAGTCTCAGGTGCTACCCGGCAGTTTGATGCACATTGTAGCAATAGGCCCATGAGCAAATGTTCAAGCCGCGGGTTAAGGTTTAGTATGCGTGACCCAGACTCAAAATCACCAGGGGCTGCATGAGCAAATGACGTAAGGCGGCCTGGTAGAGTGTACATGTAGTTCCTACACACCTGGATGCCCCCAAAACTGGACAGATCAAGGCAGAGGCGTAGGGGTGGAACTAGATGTGAGTCGTAAGTAGAACCCGGATAAGAATTACGTTTATTATTATTAATATTATATTTACAAATAGATCATTTGGGAGACATTTTGTGATACATTGTTCAGCATTAGGGAGACATTGGCTTTTAGGGAGACATTTCAGTGTCTTCCTATTTTCAAACTACCAGAAGGAGGCCGAATTTTACCGTCCATATTTTGAGAGATGATAGTTTAGGGCCTAAAATGAAAACATACAAAGTTTGGTTCAGATCAGATTAGGGAATATTGAATTATGGGACGGTAATGTTTGAAAAATTTTGTGCACGTTCTTATGGGAATGTCTCCCTAATGACCCATTAACGGTATTATCATTGAATGAATTTAGTAAGCACAAATTAAATATTAAAAAATACATGTGTAAAACGAATGGGCGCCGTTGTGTATTTAGACCGACTGATGGGGCCGGATGTGAACCAATTTTACATACACAAGAAGAAATGAAGACTGGAGATTACTCAATTATTTGGTAATAAAAGCAAGCTGCAGGAAGTCAAGTTGGATTTTACGTGGATTTTTAAAGATTTAACATGCATACAAATTTAAGCATTTGTAATTTGATACCCAATGATCGCATTTTTGAGTTTTTCAGTACATTTTTATGTCTAAGGGTGTGCTTTGTGTAACTTTAATAAAGTTGCAAGGCTGCCAAGTGGCTCAAAAGGGATTTTTAAAACTTGTACAAAACATATGGGGGAAAATTAAATATTACAAATTTATATAATAAACCAGGTGATGACGTAACGATGATGTCATGATTTGGCATACAGATAATATTCTAACTAGGTGCCAGGTTTGAAGAGGATAGGCCACAAGGAAGGGGTAATAGTCATGTGTAGAATGACCCTGTGTTATGACTATGGGGAAAAGTGAAAAAAGGGGAAAAAATAAATAAAAAGAAACTAAATATGCTAATTGTCCATGGACAATGCAAGCGGCTTTCTGCCAATTATTTTAAAAGCTTATCCCTGAACTCATGAAAATGAAATGCATTACGCAGAGACGACAGCACCCTCTTTTGATATTTTACAAAGTTGTTTGGGAAAAAGCCAGCAGCTGGCATGGTGAGCTGAGGGCAAAGGTGCCTGGGCATAATACCCAGAAGAGGGCACTGTTTTACTTCAATGGTAAACGGATTAAAAATAACCTCACAAAAGAGGTAATGCCCGCTTTCTACTTTGCACGTATCGCCCACCTGAAAATGGAACACTGGACAAATCTAACAAAGTCTAGTGAATTCTTTTTGTTTACAGACGTTTGCAAAGGCATTAAATTGCTTCTAAAATGTTTAAGAACTATAGCATAACAATTGGACCCTCCTTCATGTGTGTTTAAACAAATTGCATTTCTGATGACATCACATGCCCCATGATAACTTCATCAATAGTAGCCAGAGCACCTTATTTTTGTTGCAGTTTCGGTCACCACCAGGTATGAAACCAATCGATCAAATAGAAGATTAAAATTTGATAAGCAGAAAAACATTTAATAAAAAAAAATCATAAAAAAAATCAACCAATCTTAAGTTTTATGATGATTGGACCTTCCCCATGTGTGTTTTGAAAATCACATTTTTGATAATGTCATAATGATTTTCCCATGTTTTGTGCATATACCTATTGCTTGACAAACCTAATACAAAAAATGTTGCATTTATCATATCGCATTAGAGAGATATGGCAAAACCCTTAACAAATTCAAATTTATGTATAAAATGGTATGATGATGTCATTATGACATCACCTCAATTATTATCTGTAATACATTCCAGTATAACCACATACCAAGTTTCAACCAAATCAGACTTACCACTCTCTGGATATAGGGCTTTGAAATGTGCAACTTAGCGATGATGTCACGTGACATATAATGGTATCATCACTGCCTCACTCTTCAGCATACATCTATGCAATTAGGACTATATGCCTATGCTGAATTTGAGTGATGTGCAACCCCCCCCCAAAAAAAACCCAGAAAAAATGTGTGCAACGTCAATGGCATTTGGAAAAAAAAAACAAACAAACAAATCAGAACAAAAGAAAGACTTTTTAATAAAATTTTTCGTTCATCACACATGTACATTTTGCTTTTACAAAGATTATGTTTTAATTGTTTTAAATGTAAATTCATTACTTTTTCAATAAGAACACTTGCATAAATGAATGAATTAGCTACATTAATAGTTCCATCGATCAATGACGCACACAAATGGAAAATAGTTCTTGCTTTTAATAAACCGGGGTTCTAGATAATAAGAGATAATGAAGTAGTTCCAAAGACTCTAGTATTAATGAGAGTTAACTGTACTTGATGTGCCACAAGAAGGCCCCTTTAATGTTAAATGTACATGTAGGCAATCCTTGCACAGTGCTCAACATACCACTCTTAATTTCTTAATACCATTCTTAATATGTACGCAAGCTCGTCTGCTGAAAAGAACAGAAGACCTTGATATCACCCCACACACTTGCATGCCCCATTACTACACATACTGCATTTCCAGTTGGCCCTTTTTTCATGTTCTAATAATAACATGCTTTAAACAATGTGTTAGGGGATGGTATCAGAGCTGGGTATCTTCTTACAACAAAATAAAATCCTTACAAATTTGGAGAGATTCTATTTAGTGCAAAAAATACAAAATGTACCTCACCTCTGATAACTACAAATGCAACGTAGCATCAGAGTGGCCAAAGACAAAGGGGAAGGAATGTGCACTGTGGAGACAAGCAAATATGTTTTAGCTAGGTCTTGCTGGGACTTTGTATAGTTAAAACTACCCATCAGCTGCAAGCATCAAACTCCATAAGAGGACATTTTAGTGGCTTGTATTTGTAGGGCTCTCCTGGCTGTAGCTTATTGCAACTGATTGGACAAAATTGTCTGCCTATGTAGTCTTCGGCTTGGAGGACTTCCTGCAAATAAAATGCGAAGGTTGACAGGTTCTTTCAAACTGTTTCCTTCATAATATTCAAAATAGCCACAACTTGGAAGTATCACAAAGCTCCTTTTAGTCAATAAAACTGTGTATTTTACCTCTAGATGGCTTGTACATGTCTATGCTTGACAGTGTCATTGATTAAAGATACATGTACTCTTGTAATGGGAAAATTCTGAATAGATTTTGGGGTCCTTGGGACTTCAGGGGCCGTGTGACATCACCGGGTTATTGATTTTTCCATATGATGCAGTAGAGAGCCAAAAAAGCAAGAGTGATAAATGGCATGCTAGCAAGCAGAGTCTTGAGTCTGATTTGCTGAGGGTGTTGAAATATATCCCTACCCTCCCGATTTTGAATTTTGTTCTTGGAAGTTTTGAGATTCTGTGCTTGTGAAAGGCTCAGGAAACAAACGGGGGTGTTTCATAAAAAATTGATATTATTGATATCATCTTTGGTTTAAGTCTGATTTTTTTAAATCAATCTTATGTAACTATTAATCTTGAAATTTTTTTCACAAAATTAATCTTAACATAAGATTGATTTAATTGCATTTTACAAAATTTAACACTTGTGAAAGAGGATGATCCGTGACCCTTGAAGTTTAGGTCAATGCGCGCAGCTTGACTTGGCAGATGGCCATATGCTTTTTGCAAATAAAGTTCTACTGTAGTCTGTACTGACACTGTCACTGCATGCTAAGCAGGCAAGTTTAGCTGTGACTGTGTTTAGTACTGTGAGGGTCGGTAGCCTTTTCAGGGACACAGTAGTGTTGTCTTCTGGAAACTTCTGGAAGGCGAATTACAGCCCAAGGGCCTGTCGCCCTTACGCAATTTAGTCCAATTATATTGTAATAAAGTCTCGTTGGAATCTATCATTTACATGCCAATGTAAAGGTAATTAACCTACAAAAAATTTCAATAATTAATATTGGGTCTAAACTTGCGCGTCTTCATTTTGCAGCATTTTTGGTATTGTTCTAGCGTATGAATATTATCGGGAAATGTGTTTTCCACGTACGCCGGACGAACGCTCACTCCTTTTCTGGCTGACACCGAATGGTGAGACAAGCATTTTTAATGGGCCTATTTTTCTGCTTTTTGTTTCTCACATATGCCATTGTTGTTGTAATCTTGAGGTTGGGAGAGTGCATTCACCCTCCCTACGATTGCTGGTTGACTGTCCAGCCAATTGGACGTCTCCTAAATGAGATATTTTGTACCCAAAAATCCTGTCAACAATTCTAGCGATGACATGTGTGTTCATCACATGTGATCGACCGTACGTTACATGTGCGACCATATGTGTACCGTACTGCATGCTCATGTCATGTTGTGCTTTTTCTTGTGTACGCAGCCACTGCGTAAAGCGAGGGCGGTCCCGACCGGCGTCCGGGGAATTTAGATTAGGAATTTACTAAGTCCGGGGAATTTATTAGAGAAACCTATCTTTGGGGAATTGTCTTTTGTATTGGAACCTTATTGGGGTAACCTTGTCATCTTTTTTTTGTGATCTGGAGATAAGTTAACAAATATTACAGTGAAGTTAAAACTGAATACTAGTGTGATTGACGATTGATTATTTCTGGTCTGTTGTCTGTTTCCCTTGGAGCATCCGGTCATAAAACACTGGCGGACTCACCACAACGAAGTGCAAAACTGCACTACCCTGTCCTGACCCGTGACAGTACCATCGTCATTAAAAATTTAATGTAAAAAATGCATATCCAATCAAACTGTTGTGAGGATGAGAAGATTTCTGTGAATGATTTTTGTGGGGAAAAAAATGAAAGAATGGTGGTGGATTTGTAACACTAAACTAACCAACATGTACCATCACCCTGACCATGCTAATGTCAGATGTTAAGGCATACATGCCTAGCACATGCACATGCTGTAGGCCTAACTCATGTAGTAAAGGCATAATAGTGCTTTAAAGGAAAGATATCCATCCAGATATAACTAAAATTTCTCTAAGCCATTCAGATTTTCTGACCATTCACTTGAAAATCAAATTCTACCGAGTAATATTCGCAGTAGGCCTAACAAGGCAGTGGATATTCAGCCGTTGCCGGCAACATCCACCAAATATTATTCTGCAGACATATACAATTTCAGACTTTTTTATTATTAAAAATCCTTCGCAGCCACAAATCAGAAAAAGAGTTTGGGACAGTATTTAAAAAGAAAAAAAAATTGTTTTAAAAAATGGTGAATAGGAGGATTTGAACTCTTGCCCAGAAAAAACCTTGCAATCTCCATTTACCCAATGCCTGTTTTTAATATTTGCTAGTCCATTAGGCCAAGGCCACGTCACAGTTTCACCAACTGCATGAAGTTAGTAAGCTTATAATATAGGCTTCTTGCACATGAGGCTTCTTGTGCAGGAGGGCGCTGTTTTTGCCGGGAGGATAGCCTTTCCTGAATGTTGCCGGCGATGGTTAAATATCCTCTGGCGATAAATAAAGCCAATTTTTTCCTGAATTGTGGAACTGGCTAAATTGCAAAACTGGACAATGAACTGTATTAGGGCCTGCTACGTGTGTTATACGTGTGCAATATGTGCAGTATAATACGTGTACATTGTACATACACGTACATGTCGCATGCAGCTTGCCTTGGCATGGCCATGCCGATCCCCACTTGGAAGACTTTCATACCATTATCTTGCTCTTCCATTCATTTCACAAAATTCAACAACAGTCCTGGCAGTAATCAAATCGCTGTGGCTTGCAAAAAAAATGCAGTCCAAGCATAATTTGTATACACCGTACACTCTTTCCCCGTACTGTAGGCCTACTTGTGCGTGTTTGTGGTTCATGGAAGCACGGCGTATGATCCCCAGTTTCTACGAGTGATCGCACCGCAGATCAATTTGCTAATTCTTTGTCAGCTAATCTTCATTTGGGGATGAGAAACAACCCAATCATTGAGGGTGGGTTAGACATTTCTGCAGTTTCGGTGTTCAGGTGTTTGTAGTTTGAGATGATTTTTTTCTTGTCACCATTGGGATTATTTTCTGGAAAATCAAAACTGTCCTCTTCGTGATTTGGAAGAAATCTACTGGTACATGTACATTCTTGGTCAAGTGAAAGTTTTGCAACAACACGCATTGCACAAGTAAACCTCACTCTTTTGGATAGCGGTGCATTTTCTTTGTCGTTCAAGTTTTATTACAATCTGTGATGTCCAGTGTGTAAGTGGTTTCACAGGTCACCTTTACACAAGAATGATGAGTGGGTACAATAGTTTTTTATAGCTCCATGGTTGAAGCTTGGTGGGAGTGAGGATTGAGAAAGTAAATCCCTTAATCCTTTTCAAACTAGATTAGCAAACAAATGCAAAGACTGCAGGTATGAGGGATGTGTGGAGCAGCTGTAAATTATTTCTTGTTTCCGTTGTAAGAAATAGCAGATGGTTTCTCAGTCACAGCCAAAAATGTGATGTACTTATTTTTCACTGGGTTTTTACAAGGAAAAAATATATTGCACAATGGTAAGGGAAGTGTCAACTGAAAGAAAACAACTTATTTATTTGTCATCGTGTATGGAGTGTTACTCGACCTGTGTATTTTGTTTCTAAGTGTGATAGAGAGATGTATGGTGGAAAGAATTTCACAACATTTTTTTAGTGGCACCCATTGTTTCTCTGTCCTCATGCGAAATATAATTATTTGCATTTAATTTAGGTTCTTAGTGAAGCACTTCGATCTGCCCACCCACAAGAGACTGGCTTGGACAAAGAGATGGACATTGCAGAGGATGAATCTGCAGTAACAAGTGAGGAGGAGGCTCAACTAGGTAGCAGCCACTGGGGTGACGATAACCCTGAGATGGATCTACCTGATGTAAGTCCAAATTCACTGTCTACATCAAGTTTGAAAAATGAGGAAATAGCATTGTTTTTTGAAATGATTAAAAAGAAACCATATACATGTATTTAACCTTTCTTTTCCCATAATCATCCTCACAGTAGAGAGTTGATGTAGTATTTCAGCTACCACTTGTTTACACAGCTTTGTACATGTATGTTTTTGCTGCATTTCAATGTGTTTGATCTCTCATGCATTATGTGGTTTGTCTGTATGAAAGCCCTTTCTTTACTCATGTACATGTATTAGGATGTGATAATTCCAATTGTTTTTATTTTTTTGTTAGTTTGACTGACGCAACTGGAACATATAATTCACTTTAGATATTGCATGGCATTTTCTTATCATGACAGATTCTTGATTAGCACTCTAAACAATTTGTGGATGCTCAATGTCAGACAGATCCCATAGAGACTTTGGTTGATCCTTTAACCCATCCAGGTATGACAGCATCAATAAAATCCAGATTTTTGGGCTGTTCCAATGTGCTTTACATGCATTGTTGTTCTACTGTCAAGCATAGCGAATAATATTTTGTAATCCTTTGGTGAGACTACTTATTTAGCCTGTCATTAAAAAAATTTTGCTGTAAAGCAATTTGTGTTATCAGTTGTTCCTAACGAAATTTGCCTTGTCTCCCTTTGACCATTATTACAGACTCAGACTCAGGGAAGTCACCAGTCAAGACGACTTCTGTCGGATGTCTTTGTAAAATCTTAGATGATGCGGGACAAGAGGAGGTTTGTGAGGGCCCAGTTGAGCAACTGGGAGAAGAAGCCAGCAAACCTGAAGATGAACCAGAGGAGTGTGAGTTGCCAGAGGCTGACTCTTTGGGAAAACACATGAGCCAAACGAGAAGAAGGTAATAAATGAAAGGGTTTGCTAGTGCAATTGAAGGATACTGATGGAACAGCTACTCAAGAATAATTTTCTTTCAGTCAGTATACAGATGTGCCGTTGGAATTGTATGGCTAATTAGCTGCTAGAGAGTTAAATGTGAGATTGGAAATACTGTTTGACTTCCGAAAGGGAAGCCTTTTTTGTGGGCTGAAGAAGGCAGTAGTGGCATTGTACATGTATATAAAAAACTTGCGACACCATGTATAAATGTCATAGACTTTTTTATTGGATTAAAAGTTTTTATAACGATCCATCTCTGATTTGTGTCTTTACTAGGAGAGGACGAAGCCCGAGGACAGCATTTGGAAAACAAGCT
>NW_019091715.1:63183-105401 GCF_001949145.1 Acanthaster planci | reverse complement strand
CTGGCTTTCATGCCTGACATCAATTCTACCTTATGCCAGAATGCACAGTGGAAACACATTATCACAACTGACCTCACCAGCACTTTCTTTCAGATCCCACTGTCCTGCAACTTCATGAAGTACTGTGGGGTAGCCACCCCTTTTGGAAACTGCCTGGAAGAACTCATGTGCTGTGTCCTCGGTGACCTGCTGTTATTTTCTTGTTTGTAGCCAAATAGTTCCTTTAGTCCAAGTATGTTAGTGTTATTATCTCATTTACTACCTATGTCAGTCCTCTTGTTATCAGTCAAGGACACTTTCAGGAGCATTTACCCCAGGGAACATAACCTTTGTTCAAGGAAAAAAAAGATGTCATGCCATTACTTGTGATTGCGTCCTGTTGTGTTGGCAACCCCTGACCTCATTGTTCTGGTCTTTCGTTTTACTCAATTTCTGCATTTTGCTGATGTGCATTAAAACCTCCTCTATATCCAACAAGGCAGTTTCACAGTTCCGGTTCTTGTGTGTCCAGGGCACCTCTTCCTCATTACTGGTGCAGAGATTACAAGTTGATAAGAGCTTGCCAATTTCACCTTATCATTATGTGGGGCCCAGTCGGAAAAGCAACCATGGCAAAACCATAAACAAAATTGTGCATGGACAACAGGCAAACTCTTGTCTGATCTCATAACAATTACTCGCCCCAAGTGCAATGCCGGACGGAGAGAGTCGACATGATCCTGGGCCGGATGCCACTGGAAAAACTGGTCTGGCTGGAGAACAGAGGCCACTTGCACCTCTAAAGGCACCCCTTGTGAGGGAGGAGGAATGGCCAAAAGGGGATCTGGGTCAGGCTCTGTTGCTGCTGGCTGAGGCTTGGAGTCTATCTTGCAAGCGAGAGAAGTGAAGGCCTCAGAGAGGGACTGAAGGGTCACCATCAATGGGGGCGGATCTGGATCAGAGTGGCGTTTCTTCTTAGCCTTGGATGAGGAAGAAGCCGGAGAAGACATTTTGGCCCAGCACTTCTTAGTTTTCGCTGGAGTGGGGGAGCCAGCAGGATGGATGGAGATGCAGCCGGGCAGGGATATCGAGTGGTCGGATATATCCTGGGAGGAACTTCCCATGTCAGGATATATGACCAATTGCTTTTATGCAAAGATCCAATTACAAAAATCCTCGAATAAGTTATTTGCTACTCGATCGGGCAAACCCATCTCTGGTGTATTCTCTACGTATCCCTGTGTAGACTTCAAAGCAGCTGCAAATTTTGGGGGCTTTTTGGGCATGTATTGGATAAATGAAACATGACACTTGATCTTCTGCTCATCCACAGAACTGTTCATACCTTGAAGTATGCAGAAAGCTTGTCATTTATGTATCGTACCTTGAAAAGTCTGTCACGGTTTTTAGCCAATGGATTGAAATCCCTGTTATTACAACAATGCAGGTACCAATGAATTTACATATATTCGTTCAGAGCATAAGTCTCTCCATACCATGGAGTTGTAAGCCACGGCATTTGCTCCGATAGTCTCGCAGGTGAGACCTCCTGTCCATGCCTTGTGCAATGTTCATACCTATGAAAGCATCCAATGTGATTTTACCTACAGCTCCCATTTCATATTGGAGTGGTTTGCAGCTCTGTGTACTTGTGCATATTAATCTCCTGGCAGATGTAAGAAACAGATTGAAGAATTCCAACTCTGAGACAGGGTCACAATCCAGCACCCAATTGCATACACCCCTTCGAGGCTGGAATGGATTTGCTGCAACTGACAGATTAATTTCTACTCCAGTGAATTTTTCCCAGTTCCACTGACCACCTGCTGCAGCACGGCCATGGCCACCACCACGGCCATGACATCCCCTCCCACCTTGCCTCCCTTGAACCCCACTTGGACCATGTGAGTCACTGTCATTGATGCTTTCCTCATCACTCTCCACCTCTTCTTCACGGATTTGACTGCTCTAAAAATAAAATGTTTTCGGAGAATAATTGCATATGCTACTCATAACATTCAACAAAAAAAATAAAATTCACATTTTCAAGAATATTTTGCGTTTGTTTCCCGAAACTTGGCACATAAACTCCTCCCCCACATTGGGTGGATTGGGTCTCCTAGTGATATTCACCCTTGCCCAGCCTACATATGCTAATTTCCCATGTGCCTATTGCATACTGCCTCTTAAACCCTCCACGATGCATTGCGATCCTGCCGCCATGTTCGTCGTCCTTTTCGAAGTGGGGGAGATCAGTGGAGCCGAAATGGGGAAGGAAGGGCTGGAGCAGCTGGGCAGGGGTAAGTATCATTAGGAGATCTAACCAACACCATATGGGGGAGGAGTCTCCTGCATTCACCTACCTCTGCCCAGCCTACATATGCAGAGTGGCACCGTACCCTAGAGGCGGGTAGGCATTGGGAGTGTAATTACTAGTGGGAACATAAGGCAGGCGCTGCCAGGGCAAGAACTCACCAGAGGAAACTCCCTAGGTCGAAGCATCCGTCATTCATCCTGTCTGGACCACCAAGCTCAGGGTTGCTCTGCCATGGGCTGTTTCTGCAGAACGTCATTCAGGTAGCACTCAGTGAAGGTGGAGGGAGATTTCCAGCAAGCACCTGGCAGATTTCAGCCAGAGGAACTCCCCCTAAGTACAACCAGGACGCTGAGGTGGCTCGAACAACATGAGCCCTGACGTGGGATCAGGTCACCTCATCATGTTGTGCCGGCTAGTCCCGGTGAGTGAAGATGATGGCCGAGACTGTCCATCGGGCAATACTGTCCTTTGACGCCGGGTGAAAGGGTTTTGTTATAGTGATGAAGAGCTGTAAATTAGATTCTCTGTGATGCTTGGTCCTGGCGAGATACCATTTGGGAGTTCGAACTGGACAACATCTCTAGTCAGAGTCGTCTCTCGAAAGTGAGGCTATTGCTGGGATGAAAATATCAGGAGGCTGGAAGGTAGGCGTCTGTTTTTTTTTTAGGGAGCACGGTGGACAGACTGAAGCATGAAAACCTTTGAAAGGTTGAGCCAAGCCTGGGCCAATGGACCTTCGTAATCCCCAGCTGATAACAATAGACAGAGCTCCTGTGAATATACATCTTGACACTCCCTTCCCCAGCTCAGAATTGACTTGACAATCAGCCCTCTTTTGTGTTCTTCCCAGCTGAGTGCATTCCAGCATAACAAAAGAAGACCAAGCTCCTTGTCGGGCGTCTTTGATTTTCGTGATTGACATATGGGGATTATAGGGTTAGTTTTGGCTGGACAAGCTGGTTTCCACTAGGCAAAAAAGGCCAGGCTTCTGGAGGGCGGCGCCGCTCAATAATCGTTGAGTGTTGTTTTTCTTTCCATTTCGAGTTTAATACAGCAATTTGCGTGGCTTTCAGAAGATTATTTTTGTCATGTTTTTATCAAATATAACTTTTATATCGAATTGGCTCTCCAGCGAGGTGCATATTTGTGGTATTACTATCTTGGTAAAAAATTATTTTAAAAGCAATTTCAATTTTTCCTCAGACGCTCAAAACAACAGAACAAAACAACAAGAACAAACACTAAACAAAACAAATAACAATTTTGGTATTGTTGTGCCCTTTGGATGCTTTTCTTTTCTATAGGAAGTCTTGGCCCCACAACAAAATAAATGTATCAGGCCACTTATTACCAAATCGGCCACAAATCTGTGGTCCTGACAAAAACGTGCAGATTTCTGTGGGAAAAAAAATCTGTTACAGTGCAATCGCTACCACGAACTTCCTGTTTCAACGAAAGGTTTTCATGACTCCGTTGCCGGAAAAATCGCGGTGGTGAAAACACGTGTGCAGTGCACCTCACTGGTTCCCCGCTGGGCCAAATCGTTGCCATAGAAGGCATGATGAAAATGCAGAAACCAGTCAATGTACCATTCCTGCCAAAAAGAGTCGTACGTCAGCTCATAGCTCTACAGTTGGAAGTCGAAAAAACACTGCTGTCACAAATCTTTCTGCAGGTTCATTCACAAAAATTGATCTCATGTCTATGTTTGTGTTTTCTGTGGATTTGAGGTTGTACTGCTTGTACTCGAAACGAGCCTTTCCACAAAATTTCCTGCCATAGCAGGAGGCTTATTGCCCGCCCCTCCAGATGTATCGATCACACACGCTTACAATACGGTATACAGTCTCCCTAGACTTCATGGCTTGACATGTTGCCACCTATTTGTCCTTAGACAAAGCCACTATGACTGATGTTGCTTCTGTCGTTGACTGACATTCCGTTTGAAGCTTATGAGAGTGCCATCAATTCTTATTAAAATTATTCTGCCCGCCCAGTTTCACAATAAGGGAGAAAAGACAAGGGGGAAAGAAAAATTGGGATGACTTTCTTTCGGGGAAAAACTAAGTTATCCAGCCCTAGAGAGTCACTGCAGAGAGCATTTACATGGAAAAAAGGAAGGTAAAGTTAAAATAAGAATAACGCCACACTTCTTTAAATCATTCTGATAAGTTTCCCTCTCCCAGGTGCATTGTATGACCCAGCCTCTGCTTCAATATCAAAAGAAGTTCACCACACTCAAAGTTTAAACTGACTTTTGAATTTTAATAGTAGGAATACTGCTGCTGTGAGAAGAGAAAACTTTGAGGTACAACTGAAATTCGAACATGTTTTATTTCAGTCCATTTTCAAATATAGTAAACAATTTTACAGTTAAATACGGTCACCTTATTCAATGAGAATAATAAACAAACATATTTTGCAGTGAGTGATTCTGATCTGATGTCACTTCTTGTAATTTAACAGCTACGAAAACGAGCTCAAACGAGAAAAAATAGCCGTTTATTCTAATTCTGTTGTGAGTTACCCTGGTGAGATGAAAAACTGACAATGCTAATTCCCCCCAACCCTCTGTGAAGCCTTCCTGCATTTGTTATTTAGAGCATCCCGGATCGCTCTCGCCCCCATCTCAACGGTGTCCCCTGGAAACTCTTTTTCTGCCTGCACAAGTATTGCCTGATACCGTTCTTCATCTATCAGAGCACGTTTGTGGACGATGCCATGTGCTGTCCGGGTTGGTTCCCCGTTGACGTTGCTGCACACAAGCTCGTCATTCCGGAATAGATAGCCAACGAGTTGAGTTTTAACACAAAGTGCTTACCGCTTGTGGACATGAACAATTTATCCTCATTTCCAATGATGACATCATCACTAGTTGATCCGTCTAAAAACCGAGGTGTTGTGGGAGACGCACTACATGATTTGGTAGCATCCTTTGCTCGAATATACTCTAAAGTTTCGTTTGCAGTCTATTTGTGTGGTCCACTTTTCTGCTCAGCTTGGCCATGTCGTCTCCCAGGGACTTTTGCTGACTGATAAGTGTCCTGACAAAGCCAGCAGTTCAGCAACTCCAGTGTGGCCAACTGGGGAGGCGAAGCTGGCTCCTGTGCGGTTGATGGGACGGGCGAGGCTGGCTCCGGTGCAGCTGATGGGGTGGAGAGGCTGGCTCCGGTGCGGCTGATGGGAGTGGCAAGGCTGGCTCCGGTGCGGCCGATGTAGCTTTGGATGGGGGGAGGTTGGTTTTAACTCTGACAGGGGCACGTTCTCATCAGAGTCTTCACTGGATGACTCGTTGAAGATTCTTTACAACCATTCTTACTACGACCACGATTTCCCGACCCCAAAATACTTGCTCACACCCTGCGGATACTTGCGTCTTACCACATCTTAAGTGATAACACAAAGCAGACAGAAAGAAATTGCTTTTACAGCCTCACATTTCGACCCCAGCAGGATCTATATCAAAGGTAAAGAGAAGAAAAATTCTAAGAACATGTAATATAATCGCATAACAATTTGGCATTTGTGTGGCAATGAGGGAGAGGGAGTGTATTTATAAAGGAATAAGCAGGAAAAATGCGGGGAGGCGGGAAAGGACAAAACTTTAATACAGACAATGAAGATGTGACTAAATGTGTCACTAAATGGCAATGTTTCCTGGTATTCAAAACCCAGTGACCATTGCCATAGATGTAAAAATATTCTAAAAAGCACTTTTAATCTTTTTACAGGCATCCCAAGGTCGGGCCATCATTCTTAGTCAACAGAGGGCCACACGACGAGGTGACCATTGAAACCCACATCTGGGACATGCTTCAGATGGTCCATGGCATGGTAGCTGCAAGGAAGTCCGTTCTCGTCGTCAACAGAGGATGTGATTACAACATCAATCATCCGGCCAAAGAAATCTTCTATGGTCGCCTTTTTAAGGCCACCAATCTGGATGGCCTCGTCATCACATCTTACTGTCCCAGGCACTCATCCCTCAATCCCATCGAACGGCTCTGGGGACAGGTCACCAAAGCGCTGTCATCAGTGTACCTTTTTTGACACACTTCCAGGTATTTCATTTTATTTCTTATTGGTTAATTAAAATCCATTTTCGCAGTTTAAAAAAAATGGATTACAATGGATTTAACAATCAAAATAAAAAAATTAAACAATTAAAACAAGAATTTAAAAAAAAATCAGAATTAAATAGTTGCAATAATATTCAACATTTACCATTACAGTTTACACCCACAAAAAATAAACCATATGACATGACCAATGACCAACACTCATATAAGAACACTACTAAAACTTGTCCATTGCAATTTACACTTCAAAGATGAAATTATTCTGATCTTAAAAATTTCAGTCACATGTAATTTTAAAATTTCACTCCCATGTAAAAAACAATGTAACAGAGGGCATTTCTTAAGAGGAGCACAATCCAAATATTTCTACTAAGAGAACTTATTAGAGGGCATTCCTTCCCATATTTGTTATGCAACCAGATTAAGGTAGGAAGCACACTGGTGAAATAACGTTTTGTGCGGCAACGGATTTCAGGGATGAATGGTTTATTCCGCAACATTCGTGTATGTTGAGGCGGAAAGAATTCACGAAAAAGGTCAGTGTGGTCAAGGGTTTTCTTGAAAAAGGATAATGATATTTGATTATGCCTGATTGCCAAAGAATCTAAATTGAAATGCAATACAGCTTTGGTGTATGACAAATACTCTACCCCAAGAATAATCTTCAAGGCACGTTTCTGTACTCTTTCAAGCCGAGTCACCTGGTACTGGGTAAGTGCTCCGTTCCACACAGCAGGAGCTGCATATTCCATCAATGGCCTGATGAAGTTTTTATAGAGAGTTATGAGATCATCATGAGGCAAGCCTTTACTTCTAAGAACCCTAATAACATATGGATTTTACTATTAGCACAAAATGTTCATTAATAGTAGATGCTACCATGAACGCATTATCTAGGTCAACTCCTGGAACATGTATTGACGGATGGTCTTTATTATTACCAGTAATCATGCGGATTTGGTGATCAGTAGCATGAATTTTGACTCTTTTAACCGGAAAAAATAAATCAATCTTTGTGTTCTGGGTTTCAATAAACTTTTCACACATATGACCCACTCTGCAAAAAGGAGTCTTAAGTCGCCAGAGCCACTTTGGAGTAAAAGTCCTTTAGAATAATTTTGTACAGTGTAAATCAATAGGAACCCACAGCATTTTTCACCATGGGGTATCCACTTTCATCAGGATGCCAAACTGAGTGATACATCAAATCAAAAAAGTCAATTTGCTCTTTCCAATACAAGTGAAAACTCAGAAAGTGGCTCTGGCGACTTAAATACTCATTTTGACAGAGTGGGTCACATATTGTGTCAGCATCAATGTGATCTAACTCTTCAGCCCATTCATAATTACTAATCCACGTTCCAAAGGAATGTGTAGCACTCTCGGGCATAGAATGCCTCAAACACAATTAACTTGCATTTTTAATTCGAGGGCTATACACTGGGGCCCAATGCTTAGTGTTGTGGTCCGACATCCCAACTGGCGATGTAATTTGAAGTATTGCATACTCATCACTCATATTCATAATAATCTTATCAAGAATATTATTACCTCTAGTTGGCTGGTCCACAACTTGTCAAAAAAACTGGTCTGCAATGAGTGGATTAATATTCAATTGATCAAAGTCTCCTAATATAACAAACCCAGCCTGTGGGTTGGAGACACTTAAATGATCAACAGTGCTCAACATGTGATCAATCATGACTTCCTCAACTTCAGAGTCTGGATGTGGGAAATAAAACCACAGCACAAAATATACAAGAAACTGATCTTGGCAAACGATAGGGTCGTAGCTTGATCCAGACGATCTCCAAGTTTTCTGGCACTTCGATCTCAGGTAACTGGGAAGTGTTCCACTAGTGTTTCACATATAATGCCACACCACCCCCAAGTTGATGTTGTCAACACTTCATAAAAAGAGAGTAACCGGGATGCTAACAACTCCAGGCAAGAGGTCATGCTTGTACCAAGTTTCCGTAAGGGCACACACGTCAAAATTCCCAAGCGCAATAGTAGCTGACAATTCCTCAAATTTGTCATTCGCTGATCTGGCATTACACAGCCAAAAAGAGGGAAGATGTGTTTTCTGTTGTTCTTGTTGAACTGCGGCATTGGATGTCGAAGCTTCATGATCAGGTTCCAAACTTACTGATGCTTTGGGGATTGGGGTTAAAACTCTGGGACGACAATCTCCAGGATGAGGGTGGGCAGCAAAATTGTTAATAGTCCTTACAGACATGTGAGCAGTAATTTTCCTTTTCTTAAGCCTGCAGGCTCTACACCCACAATGAGTAGACCTTTGTAGCCCCAATTCACAGACTCTATCACTGACCTCTGGAGATACAAAGTTGGCTTGATTTGTATCTCTAAGTCCGTACAAGTCATCATCGCTGTATTTAATTCGACTAGCACTTCTATTAATTCTTAAACTGTCGTGTAGATACTCATATTTACATGTACCGGGATTCCAAATTCGATCACCTCCATTTACTGTTTAGGTCAGCGAGTTATCATACACCGACCTAACTCCAGAACTGCTCACAGTCACAGATGTTTCAAGGACTGCACTGGGATTCTGCATGTGGGGCATTGCCTCAGGGCCAGGATTCTTTGGAACGTCATTGAAGACTCTTAAGTCGAATACAGGGTCCGGGCCAGGAACAAACAACGAGATGTATCCGTGTTTGGTCCATTTATTCATCGATACTCTTGGTCAGCGACAATACGCATAGCTACACTTCCACTGAGACTTAGGTTCATGAAGATCTGGATCGCTTTTGTGTGTATATAATACAGTATTCTCAGCAAGAATTTCCACAAGGGTGAGCAGTAGCACAAAATACAAGAGGTTACGAACATGTAGAGGCACCATATTGAATTCCAGTCATTTGTGTGGGAAGCTAAGCCAGTGTAAAAGACTACATTAAACTTCCAAAATACATGTACTCACTTCACAGGAACAAAGGAGGAAAAAGCATTCCTTGGCGATAATCGTAGCAACAACAATCAATATAAATGTCAGATAAAACCAGCGATGAACACAGAGGAAAAAGATTTTAAAAGATTAAAATCTACAAGATAGCGAAAGATAAAAAATACAGAGGCAGCCACTAACAGGGCGCCCTCAAGGAAATATTAAATATTTGTTTGTCTAGCTGTGATTGTTTGGTTTTGCTGTTTTGAGTTTTTACCTGGCAGCAATAGATATATACTGTATATACAAATAAACTAATTATCTTTATCATCAAAATTCAACCCCCTTCGTAACTAGTTACATAACATGCATATGCATACTCCGTGTTTGCGCCATCTGACTGGTACCCAGCATCTGCGTGTTGTCATTATGGAAATGCACAAACCACTATTTCATTAATAAGCCATTAAAATGAAAATTTGTTACTGTGGAAAAAGTACTAACAGAGTAAGCACCAACTGAACTAGTTTAAGGACAACTGAGATGAATGTGCCCAATATTTTTGCATGTCTACATGTACTTAATGGGAAAATTGTTTCAAAATGTGTAATACACATCATGTACAGGCGTTATAATAATTGTCAAGATTTTGCGTGGCCATTTCCATAAACCATCCGTTTCCTTTTTTAATTTCAGGAGAGGACCGCCCACCATGCTCCAAAACTCATCTGACTAAATACCAGAAGCTTCAGAAGGAACATCAAGTTTTTAACTCGACTATGGGACGCCTCGAACGCTACCTCCGCGGTGTCAAATACTGTCAACAGCCGTTGACAGTATCCCATGTCTAAAGTGGCACAGGGAGGGGAATTTATGGTGATTACCATGAGGTAAAGCAAATAATCAATGCCTCCGCAAAGAAGCTCCGTGACCATCCTAATCTTCAGTAGGAGGATCTTCTCCTTCAGAACCACATGGACCATGCAAAGGGCAGGTGATTCTTTTCAAGTGCCAAAAAAGGGACTCGTGGCCAATGCTCCTCTCGACCATGTGTTGCCAAAACTGAGAACGTGCAGATTCTCTGTGACTTTCCCACACTGGAGCCATCGACTACTCTCCCAGGATATTTCATCACTTTCCGCAAAGCCCTCGCTCAACCTCGAGGGCTTCCTGACGGCCATGTGCCCTCTGTACGTGAACAGCATTCATGACCGCTGTGAACAGCCTGGCTGCCGATATATCTTCACATCGGAGAAGGGACGAAAGACCACCGTCTGAAAATCCACCAACCGTGAAGTTCAAGCAGATTTTGATTTTTTTCAATTGTTACAAAATTCAAATCCAAAGTGTAAATTTGGCAGAGAATCAATGTTTTCAAAAATACTACAAAGTTGCTGTTTGTGATGAGACTGCAAGGGGTTACCCTGTACTGTATAGGGACAATATTTTTCTGTTTCAGAAAAGTGGCAATTCCGTTTTCAAAAATCCTCAATTCTGTTCCCGATTCAGGAATTCCCCCAAAAACATTTCATCAGTATTAGTCTATGACAAGTCCATGTTTGAAGAGTCGTAATTTTATGTCACATGTGTGTCTTCATGCATTACAAAGTATCACGTACATTAGTCATGCAACAGCCGTTGATACAGCAAATAATCCAAATTGAAATGTCCGCCATTTTCATTTACCCACTGGTGAGAATATTTGGAAATTCGTCACAAATGTTAGGGCTTTGTGCATTTGTGACTCCAGTTCAGACCTTTCTCATATTGGGAAGTGGATAGTTTTCTATCAAGTTCACAATGTGGTGAGATCGGAACGTCTGATTTCGTTTGAAAAAAAGATCAGTTCTTGTTCTGTTTTGCTGCTGTATTCTTGTCCGTTCTGCACGGCTGTTCACTATTAATCAAGGCATCTACATGTATGAGCAAAAACTTCAGTGACATCTTTGAAGAATTTCGGTCCTTTCTTAAATTAGGTGATTTCTAATTTAGGTTTATGTGACTTAATAAAGTTTGATATTACTGGTATAGCAAAAAAATGTCCTTGCATAATGCATTCTTGTAATATATTTGTGATGCATTCTTCAAAAATTCCTTTGTACTCAAGTGATAGAAATAATTCTGTATTATTGATTTTTTTCATGTTACCAATATGCCACTGTACTTATCAGTTATTGTTATCATAAAGAATACTGAATTATGTTGAATTTAAAGATTAAAGTCCTTGGAGTACGTCTGTCATTGGCGTATGATGGAAAATTACCGACTAATGTATTGCTGTTCAGTTTACCGCACAACTTGGCTGATAATTCGTGTAATTTGTCGTTTGTTTATGTTATGATTAAAATGTTGATCTATTTAGAAGGCATAGAATCCTTCGACTCTGAATAACTGTTTCATTCTCCATTCCAGTATGTCGCTAGTTTCCTTTACTTAGGACTCTATAATAGGCCCACTCCAATACAGGCAGTCTTTATCAGGCCCAAACACAGTTGTGCTATGCGTCTCAAAAGGAGGGTCAGTAGGCCTAGGTCGGATTTTTTTGGTTTGGGGAACAATCTGTGTGCTGATTGCATGGCATCAACAGGGAGACATCTTCCAAAATTATCTCAAAAAGTGATTAACACCTGTCTTAATCTATGTAAACATTTCTACATTCAGCATTTCACAAGAAAATTATACACAATTCACACAGTGCTACTCAGGCGACCGCAACGGCAAACTGGCCGACAATGTCCACGAGTATCGTGTGGTAAGTGTGTGTGATGCATCTGGACCGGCGGGCGATAAACCTTGTGCCACGAGCAGAACAACCTCAAATTAAACTCACGAATGCAAAAAACACATACATGAATAAGAGACCAAGTTCTGTGAATTGCAGAAAACCTCTTCCAACATCGGTGTCTTTTCGACAAGCAGCCTTTAGGATTGCATCCGTGACGTGTACGGCCGATGTAGAGTGGACTTGCACAGCACATGTACATGATGTGCTAGGTACACACTGGTTCTAGTTGCTACATTTCCATCACACATTCTTTTGCATGGGTGCGGCGGAAACCAGAGCACCTTTTCGTGCATTGAGCTTGTTTTCACCACTGCGACAGCAAAACATGAATCGGAACTCGTGAAAATAATGCCTTTTTTCAAAAATTACAAATGTAAGAAGGAAGACACATAAAAATTAGCATTTTAATGTGAGAAAAGATTATTGAAAGATGTATGTGAAGACAGAAAAGACATCAGATTTCAACTGGCCCATACTATGGTATCAGCTGGTCCAACAACTTTTCTAAAGGTCTATTCTCGGGCCAGTGGACACATAATTTCGACCCCTGAAAAGTGTACTGTACTGGTCAAGTCAAGCCCCCAAACGGCCCAGCTTTATTGATTGGCATTCTTTTCTTCATGCCCGAGAATGATTCTGTCAGCTCCTCAAAGGAAATCCATATGTTGACTCCAGTTTAGTTAACAATACTCCCCTGACAAAGAACCAAGATAATGAGCTACGCTTGGCTGAGCCAAGGTGAGGCCAGGAGGGTCAGAAGCCCAGCTTTAATGATTGCCATGCTACCTTTTGTGAGAGGATTTGGCCCCCCAAATTAACTTTTGCTCTCTGCAAGGCCCGGGCTTGGCTCAGCCTTTCAAAGGCTTTCACGCGTCAGTCTGTCCGCCAGGCTCCCTTAGCAACCCAATGGTTGGGATAAGGAGAACCCCATGCTGCTCCGAACGGATGTGCCTATTGGCAATCGATAAGGCGTGTAGTTCACTACCGTGTCTCGACGTAACAACTGCAAGCAGGAACACCAGTTGGATGCTTGGATGGAGATCAGATATGACAGACAGCGGCTCGAAGGGGGACTGGCAAGAACACACAGAACGCTTCCGAGATCCCAAAATAAAACCGGACACTTGAAGTGGGAGGCTTGACAAACATTCCCCGAAGGAGATGGTGGATAGAAGATTTGTCAGAAACAGTCGATCCATCGCTGAAGCCTGAGTGAACAGCCACCAAGGCTGACCAGTAGTTGCGGATAGTAGCAACCTGGAGGCCTGAGTGGAAGAGATACATAAGAGAGTCTACAACGGAGCTCACAGAAGCTACAGTTGGAGAAACATCGTGGTCGTCGCACCATCTATTAAAATGTTGTAGTCGGATGTTGTAAATTTTGCAAGTGGAGAGTCGTCGACCCCGGGCAGCATGAACGCAGTGTCTGCAGAAAGGCCCAGTGCCCTGAAGGATCGTTGGACAATGTCCAGCACGTCACGTGAAGAGTCTTCGGCGCTGGGTGGCGGATCCTCAATCTGAGTTGACGAAGGATGTCTTCCCTAGCTGGAAGGACCAGCAGTCGCTGTACCAGGAGTCTTATCAGCCTTGGAAACCACGGTTGGCAAGGCCAGAACGGGGTCATGAGAAGAATCTGACATGGTTCCCGCTCTACCTTGGAGAGAACACGTGGGATGAGGGAGATTGGTGGGAAGGCATACGCTAGTAGGCCCGACCAGTCAACCTGTCGTGTGTCCGTCACCCACGCCTGTGGGTGCGGGAACCTGGAGCAAAATATTGGAAGGTGGGCATTGTCGGCAGATGCGAAGAGGTCGACATGAGGACGCTCAAATTCCACAAAAATCTGGCTGACTACACTCGGATGGAGAGTCCACTCTATCAGGTTGACAGCACCCTGGGAGAGTGCATCTGCTATGCTGTTGCTTGTTCTCGCGATGTGGACAGCCCGACGAGTGATCCCTTGATCGCTCGCCACATGAAGAGCAGCCATGTAAGGACACAGAGCTGAGGGGAGCGAGTGCCACCTTGGTGGTTGATGTACGCCACTGCAGTGGAGTTGTCGCTCTGGATTCGCACCGAGTGGCCAACTAGATGCTGCCGGAAGTGCGAAGAGCGTTGAATACCACTTTCAGTTCTAGAATGTTGATGTTGATTCTTTGGGGTTTCTGGACAGCAAACAGCAAGCACACACAAAACGCTCGTAGGATGATGAGGGATTTTTAATAATCAGCTTTTGCTCTGTTCCAAAACTCCGAAGATTTGTGGGTATATCTAATTCGCACGGTCTGTCCATGGAAGCAGCCATTTGGGTTTGTATGACAACGATCGATCTCACACAACAGCATGCCGTGTCCTATCTGCTCCGAAATGTACCTCCCAGGCTATGGCTAGAATGAGTCTCTAAGCTCCACGCACATGCATATGCACATAACTGTATAGCGGAACGGAGTCAAAGACCTAGCTCTAGCCAACAGATTTGGATGCAGTTTGCTGCTGTCCGGTTAGTCTTGAATTCAAAGTGATAAACATTAAGTTGCATCGTTATTAACAACTGGTGTTCAATGTTCTCTTTGTGTACCGGTAGGTTAATATGCCTGGTACCCTGCCACATTTGTGTGGCCTATTGATCACTGCTGCTAGCACCTAGATTTCAAGTTTAAGAATGAAAAATTTCCCTTCACGATGTTTTTAAAGTACGTGTATGTACATGGACACGGTGTACATGTACATGCAAAGTCAAACCTGTCTGTACATGGGAACAAAGTTGAAAAAGATTGCATTTTTTGAATGTTTGCACGGCGCACAGGCTACATGTATTTCAGACAAATCAGAAAAATATTTTATTTGGGATTTTAACATAAAAAGTGAATTTCGATTTTCAATTTATTTCCTTGACCCAGCACCCACTATTTTGAAAAAAGAGTTGAAAGTAAAAAAATTGAAAATTTTGATTTTCGTGGTAGTGCTTCAGTTGGATTTAGCGCAAGAGAGCAGAAAGATGTTTTAGCAGAAAGTCTTTTGCTAAGTGCATAAACTAGTACCTGTGGAAATCATTAACCCATGATGGCAAATTCATATTTACCTCTGTGGACCAATCCTTTACATCAAAGAAAATGTTCAATCCAAGGCTCAAACATTCGACAGTAGCCTCTTCCAGGGTAGGGATGCTGGCTTGTGGAAACTTCTCTCTGTGATTGAATTAGGTCAAGAATACACTGCATGGTTATGAAAAAGATGGTTATGGGATTTATTTTTCTACGATAAGGTCTTATTTCCAAGACAGGGAGCATTCTATATGTAGGCCATCATGTAAACTTTATGATTTAAATGAATTTGACAAGTTTACTTTTTTATATTATGTTTGTGTCTGTGGCTTTAAAAAGAAGGTAAAGTTTACATAAAAAGGAGCCCCTTTTCAAGTTTCTGTGATATCACTAAACGCTATTCTGAAAAATGTATATTTATGATTATTTTGAAAAGTAGACATCAATTATATAAAACATCTATCAAGGTATGCTGTATCAGAGCTTTCCACACACTTAACCTATCACACGTGTCAAAAACCTGCCATGCAGACGTAATGTTTCATGTCTTCACTGTAAAATGTCTTTGTCACCACGTAGAACTTTATACCCCTTTTTTTTTTTTTTTGAAGAATCGTCAATATTCATTATGTCTATCCCTTTTGTTCATCCCTCATAAAAATTCATTTTCCCAGTCAATCGTACACAATTGATACTTTGAATGCGGGCCGTGTCAGCGTCACTCTGATGCTGACCGGATTGAAGATGACATGTTTTTAAAACCTCCCCTTTTCATCGCATTTATTCTCCAGGTAAATCACTCTATTTATTCCTTTTTTTATCAACATAAGTCAGTAGTTATCAATATCATGATGCAGTGTTTTGTCTGTGAGACTCATAGGCCTAAATATTGTCAGTTCTTCTATTTTCCTTAATTTATCTTCGTTTGCTGTTCTAATCATTTGCATTTTCAACATGGCGCCTGTTAAATGGAATTATGGCGAGAAACTGATTCAGACATATTTTATAAGTAATTTTAGTTAATTTGAACTTCTCTTGTGTATAGCCTAATCAGTATTTCATTGAACCATTCGATTCATTTGATAATGGCATTTATTAGTCACTCGGACGCTGACCGGATTGGAGATGACATCTTTTTAAAATGTTTCCTTTCCTCGCATTCATTCTCCAGAATAAATCAACAAAACCAGAGATGTCGAAGTCCTCTGCTCCCTTAAATGACTATAACATAATACCAAGGGTCACATCTGTAACATCTAAATAACAGGGCAAGACTGGGCACAGAGTATTATTTTATGTTAGTTTCAGTCACGGAAGAAGAGATACATTTCACAAGGACTCACAGAAATATGTCCTTTTTTCTTAGTGTGCAAAAACAACTGTGATGGCAACATTCATGTTGGTATTTTTTTGTAATTGGAACACCCCTATTTCAAAAGTTGATTGACCCTAAATCTGAAGGAAAGGTCATGCTCAAAGACTGTATGGCACCACATAGCGGCGCAAGATTGGGAACTATGCAAAAAAAGTGTAATCATCATGAGCACCATTTGAGCAAGCAATATGTTTGCACAGAGTACATTAATGTAAATATACAGGCATGCACACTGGGTAGGTAGGCCACAATGTCATCTCCATCACTGTCCAGCAAATTACTGTCAAAGTCAGCAGAACAAATTCCCAGACCTATCATTTTGGAGGTTTCTGAAGATTACAGAAAGGTTATTTACACTGCTTGTCGATTGTATCACTTTTTAAATTCAAAAGCTGTCAAAAGCCCAGGTCTTTTTTAGGCAGCATGAATACAAATGAAGGAGAAGCAATCTGTTTGAATAGGTTACCTCCACGTATGTTCGGTCCCTATAGACTGTGCATGTTTTCAATTTGTGTATTCGTGCATGCGCAATAGTGACATGTGGTCGTTGGCCTGAAAAATTATTCTAGCAGATAACGCATATTGGTGGTGACCCATGTGCGGGATTTGTACTGCCCTTTCCCTTGAAGACCATGTGAGTAAATAGATTGTCAAGAATCTATCAAATGGTGATATCTAATAGCTTCTGGTAAGAAAGATCTCCGGAAAATGAAAAAAAAAGGTGGAAAATATTGATTTAACGACAAAGGATAATTACGGAAAAAACTATCCTTTTTTACCTAACTTTGTGTCTAATTATCACAATTTTGCTGGGTTTACCCTTATACAACTTTGATGCCGCATGAAAGACTAGTAACTATTTTGAACAAAACAGTTTATTACTTCTAGGAAGAACATATTTTCTTGAGATTCACTTCTTTTTTCGTTTGGACCCACTTCTGTCATTTTACTTGCATTTCATCTTATTTAGTGCCCAATTTTCACACTTTTGTCAAATTCCACTCAGATCATTGGTGATATTGTCTGGAAGACTGATGAATTGTTTGTATCATTCAGTTCATTTCTTCAAGATTGAGAGCCATTTGTCAGAAATGTGGTTCATTTGAATGTGGATTCAAATTTCTGCACCGAGTCCAACGGTGGAAAAAATGAGATGACTGCATTTGGGTACGGCATACACATCAGGAACGCACCTGGGTACAAGTGCATTTTGATAGAGTTGACTTTTACTACATTGCACTAATACATACAATGACATCAAACTACCTAACTTAAAGGCACAAACAAAAACCTTTCCAATAGAGGAGATAGACATAATCACCGCGGTAGATGATGAATACAGAAAAAGATAATCGATGACTTGCGATGTCATGTTGCTGGTAGGGATGTTTCGGCTGCTGGTGCAGCTAGCCTTCATCAGGCAACTGAAGTCTGGATGCTGCAGAGTCCACTATATACCGCTGGACCGCGTCCTCCGCATGCCCCCCGCCGTGTACTGCAGACGTAGTACGGGTGACCTCAGCAGGGGTCGCACGCTCCAATCCATGGGCGTGTCCTCAGCATGGCTCTGTTGTGCTCCGCTGCTGCAGTGATTGTGTTGACAGATGGTGGGAAGCCAGAAGCCGGGGATGTCGACGCCGCTGTCTCTGTTGATGCTGTGTCGGTTGAGGCGGATGTGGATGGCCTCCTTGATGCATCTGGTGTACCAATATTGGTCCTGGTCCACACACTGCACGCCGTCCCAGTTAGGGTGGTGACAAGTTCCCCAGGTGTGTTTGGCTACTGCTGATGAATCAACACGGAAGAGTCTCACGTCGCGCTGGTGCTCCTCTATTCTTTCACCGACGGGTCTGCCAGTTTCGCCAATGTACACCTTGTCGCAGTCACAGCACGGTATCCTGTACACTACTCCTCCGCGTCTTCCGGGCGGGATAGGATCCTTAGGGCGCACTTGTTGGCTCCTCAAGGTGGTGGACGATCGGAACACGGTGCGGACACCCTGGTCCTCCAGGATCCTCTTTAGCCGTCCAGAGATACCATCCATGAAGGAAAGAGCGATGAAGGCCTTGTATTCCGGTTGCTCCGTTTCGGTGCTGGACTTGGATCTTGATGACTGCCAGATGAATGATGTTGGGTACCCATTCGCCATGAGGGCAGCGGTGACTCGGTGTCTCTCGGCGGCTGAGCAGCGTGGTCTGGTGACTAGGCGTGAGGCACTTGGCCAGACCCCTTTTGATCCTCAACACGAAATGGTCCAATCATCTGATCTCCAGCGATAGCTACCCAAAACATGACTCCACCCCCACCTTGTTGTCGATGTAGTTGCACTGGTGCAGACTGCCCCTGAGTTATCCATCCTCTGGCACATCCATCTGGTCCATCCAGTGTTGCTTTACACTCATCCACAAAAATAACTTGTGAAAAGTCAATTTTCATATATTTTTCAGCCCAGGAAATGCGTTTGGCTTTGTGGTTTTTGTTAAGAGGTGGTCGTCTTTGAGCCTTTCGAACCTTGGCAACCTCCTTTAAGGCCTTACAGTGTGTGGTTCTAGATACTTTAGGCAGTTCGCATGCTTCGAATACCTCTCTGCCGGTTGCTAGAGAATTTCTGGTAACATGATGGCGAATCTTTCAAAGGTGCCGGGCATTAGTTTTTTTATATTTTGATTGAACTCGCTTTTTTCGACCACTTTCGCTGTTCGCCACAAATTTTTTACACAGTACTGTGATCTCTGGGAAAGGAAATTGGCAATATCCAATGTAGATTGGCCCTGTGAAAGCAACTACACAATTTTTTGCTTTTCAGCAGGCTTTTTTACCCATCTTTATTGTACAGTGGACTGTTGCATAATAACTATGGATAGTGTTTTCTGGAAATAACTCACATTTGGACTTGTATCTCATGAGTAACAGACAATGCTTCTCCTATTGCGCATTTCTCACATGTCCACTGAGGCATGGAGAGCAGTTGGGGCATTACGGAACACGTTGTGTTACTTCAACAAAAACACATACTTGCATAATAAGCTTGGACACATACTTTCATAACAAGTTTGGACACAATGTATATGTGTTCTACATTTTTATTCTCAGAATCTAGCTCCCGCTCAACAATTTTCCCATGTATTTCAGGATGAATTGTTGATAACGCATGTATGAGAAACTTCTTTGTTTTGTTCCTTTCAAGGACTTTCCACCATCTTTTCAAGAAAGGGGAAGCTTCACGCATGCACTCTTTGCCCTGCTATCTGCTCAAAATTAAAGGTGAGAAGTTATCACACATAATATTTTAAACACAATGCAGAATAATTGTTGACCACCCATATTTAATGTTTAGCCAACATAAGATCAACAACGTTGTCTCAATATACGTTAATCATTAGCTGCCAAGGTGGCATTCACCCTAAAGATTATCTAATCAACATGCATGACAGCAAAGATTGTTAATGCAGATTTTTTATAGGTTATACAAAAGTAGTTTAACCTAAAAATTCAGTCAGAATAAGGATTGGTAACAAACCTGTTATTTGCAAAAGATTGTGTATTTGATTTACATGTGCATGTAAATAATGTATTTGATATTGCAGATTCTGCAGAAGTAAGCCAACTTTAGCTACAAGCGATAGCTGAAAAAAAACTGGCAAATTGTTTACTGGACTTCTACACCATGCACATGTACATGTACTGGTAGTGCAAGACCTCGAGGTTTCCATTTTTTCAAAAAAGGAGCATCACTGTGAATCCAATCACTACATACATATATATGTGTGAATTCTACAAACTGTCACACAAAAAGGATACTCAGAAAAATCTCAAAATAAATATTTTCTTTAAGAGAATCTGTCCAGTATCATTTGTAGATGAAAATGGGTCATTCTATAAATTTGAGTCCAGTTTTCTCATCTCATTTGTGTCTGGTGTATGATTTTTTCATGTTTTGAACTCATCCTTCAATAAGACTAAATAAGTTCCGGACTAGGCGGGGGGTTGGCAACGACACATCTAATGCCGAGAATACACTTTTACATATAAACAAGGAGGAGTGTAAAAATTTAAGAAATGATAAAAGAACTTCCTAATGACTTGTCGTCCATCCTTCAGGAGGTCCCTTTGACCTCTGCTCTGTGGACTTTAGGATTGTCCTGCCATTTGCAATGTCACTTTGCAAGACATCCCTCAAGTTGCAGGAGGTAGAAGGAGACTTCCAACATGCAGTTTTGCAAATATTTGTGCAATGGAAACATCTATATCTCAAGAGTAAGACCAACATGCAGATCCTTCTCTTATGTCATTAACCCTGATGAAGTAATGGCTGCATTCATCAGCTTAATGGCCAGACTGGATTAGCAAATCTAATGGCCGAAGCCGTCCAGAAGGCAATAGTGTACTGACACCGCTGGATGGTGTGGTCTCATGAAAGTGATAGACGATGGGGTTAATATTGTCCCTTTCATGCAGTCCTTTTAGTCAGGTAACACTTCAGGACATGAACAGGCCCCCAAAGTTTATCTGCATCGTCAACAGGATGTAAGAAGGCGGAGAGTGTAAAGATATCGGACAGATCAGGTGAGGGAGTCTGATCCTTTGTAATGAAGCCAATCGAAGGAATGAGGTGAACACCATGCGGCTCCCAACATAGACGGCCTTCGGCAATGGGTAGAGCCTATAGTTTGCTGCCTCCTCAGGACGTAACCATTTCCAGAAGAAAGTCCAACCAATTCTGCTTATAACAAGGACAATTTTAGATCCCAATCCTTTGTTATTCATTGTTTTCATTCCTGATAATACAAGGTTCCTGTTATAGCACTCGTAGGAGTGTTAGCTGGAGCCAAAGCCTGACTATTGACACACATAACAAAATGCTAAAATCTGCAGTCACAAATTTGAAAGGTAGGCAGATGACATCCCATGCCACCACAGCTGTAGCATTGCTAGAAAGTCCCACCAAAGAGGAAGATCGTGGGAAGTTGATCATTGTTCAAGGAAGCCAAGAGATCGATGTATTAAAGGCTGCTCTATCATCCCAGGGAGAGTGCATCTGCCACTATGTTCTCAGACCCTGCCATTTGGATCGTCTGCAGGTCAACTGCATGATCCCCTTCCATTAATGTGGCTTTGGTCTTTGGCTGGCAGTGTGAAAAAAAGGAGAAAAGAAAGCCGCAAGACGTACTCAAAGACGGAGATGACATTATCATTCAGAGTCTCTAGCATGACTGTAGTGAGGTCTGAAAGGAGAGTTCTCCTTTCCGCCCAGACCTCACTACAGTCATGCTAGAGACCCTGAACTCTCCTTTCCTATCAAAGGAATTTACCTCGATAAGAGGGGAAGAAATGAAATAGGTCAGAGACCGAGACAAAGACTTTATATAACCTAGATATAGTTGGCGTCAGTCTTTATCGAACAAGGAGTTCCTAACAAAAAGGCTTGCTATGCATAAGTTGTCTTTAGCAGCAGTGTATAACACGTGAATATGCAGAAGGATGTTGAACACATTCACGTCAAACTGAAGATAAGCCGTATTTCGTACCCAGCGTGGCTGTCGGCATCCTGACTGTGACGGAAAACTTTGATCATTTTCACGCATGTGTGAAAAATAAATGGCTAGCATACAGGAGTCAGGTCTCATGATGTTTGCGATATGAATAACAGAATGAGCGTCCATAGCAACTCACTCCGTGAAGAGTACATGTTACCCTTGACTGGGCGAAATCGTTAGTAATTTCTGCTCAAGGAAATTCTCCATGGACAAATAACAACACAAAACCATTTCGATGTCCGAAATCATGCTAAGCACTAACAAAGTATCCTTTTCAGAAATGAATAGGGTCTGACAGAATTCTCTCTCTTCATTTTGATCACGCTGAGTGTAAATATCGGTAGAGAAAGCCCACAAAACTATCGCAACAAATAAGTGACTCACAGCAGGCCAAGTTTGACAGACCCTCCAGTCACAGTAAACAGATTTGGCCAAGAAAGTGCTACCGTGTGGATTAGGTCTGGATGCCCACTCCGTAATATATCAGAGGCTAGGAAGGTCACATATCCATGTAACAGCCGCCTGGACAAATGGGGCGGTGGCTCATGTCCTTTGAGGAGGGCACCCTAAGGACTTTCACAATACATGTATAACCAAAGACAGACAAGATGTGCATTTATAATATTTTAAAATAATACAAGGTCATATTTATGACAAAGAATTTCTTGTTTTCTTTTGATTTTTTCCTAACTGATAACATAAGGAATTTGTAAAGTTCCAAAGACCCTGTTATAAGAGTGTTCCATTGTGTTCAGCAGAGTGGTTGTCTCTGAGATGTTCTACTTGAAGACCCTAGATAGAACGAAGGCGACAAGGAGACATTGTCCAGGGCCGCTCCGGCCTTAAGAGGGTTAGCGATCTGCTAAGGCGAAGAGCCTACTTCACGAATGGGAGCCCCATAGCAAGAGTATCTCAAGATGTGGGGCGGTAAGTTGTCTTCCTCTGGAAGGGAGGCTGACGGAGGATTCGGGATCTGGAATATGTCATAGGCGGTGAGGACGCCAATAAAATATTCAACCAAAGACACGGTGACTTTGCTTCGACTGAAGCAAGGCCGTGCTATAGTCAAGAGCCAGTAGATTAGCGGGTAGTTGAGCAGGGGACAGTCAGGCTGGAGCCGACTCGGACGCATGCCAAGTTCTGGCTAGAGACTAGAATATCTCCACGCGTGAACGATCAACCGGGAATTTTGGGAAAAATTGGCCCGGAAGATTCCAGTCATGCTATGTTGTTTAAACAAGTCGAGGCTGATGTCTTCCTTTGGCGAAGCGGCTAACAGGAGGCCAAGCACTTGAATCATGTCTCACTGAAGAAGACAGAGGAGGCAATTGGACGGAGTAAGGGCACTGATGGAATCAACTTCATTCTTTTTGGAAGACAATGCTGGTTGCCCAGTCGAGGACAGGGTAGTGCCTCGTTCCAAGCCATCATCAGCCCCATGAAGATTGGCCTACTCCTGAGGAGTACACCCGACTGGTGCGATTCCGGTGTAGAACCCTACCCGACGTAACCATGTCTCGCGACCGGGGAGGGCGGAAGGGCGTGGTCCGCCAGAAACAAGCCCGGGGCAGTGGAGGCTGATGGCGGTCTAACGCCAAGGTGGCAAGTGATGGAGGTAGGAACTTCATTGATGGACTGGAAGGCCGACATTCAAGCTGTAGAGGTATGTTCGTTGTGGTCGAGGAATTCGGTGGCGAGCGACCTGGCGGCAGATGTAGCAGACGGGGTCACAGGAGGTGAAATGCCTAGGGTGCATTCCCCGTCGAGGTCAATGGGAACTGCAGAATTACAGACAGAAGGACCATTAGAGAAGAGGCTCAATGGTGTCTAGTTGAAAGCCTGAGTCACAGAGGGGTTGTGGTGACTTGAAGCCCCGGCGGTGGGCGGCCTGGTACCAGAGGTGGCAGACGGAGCTGCAAGAGGCAGAGCGCCCAGGTGCATTCCCAGTCAAGGTCAACAGGAACTGCAGAATTCCGGGCAGAGGGACAAGGAAAAATGAGGTCCAATGTCCCAGTGATATCCACTTGAAAGCCAGGACCGTGGATGGGCGGCTTGAAAACCTGGAAGTGTAAAAAACCCTGTTAAGCTCTGCGGGACCTGAAAGGGGGTTAGCAGGTGTCATGGCTCGACAGCGCTCCAAGATGGGGTGTGCCACGGCACTTGCAGGGAGCCTAGCCTGGTGACTCTGGTAAAAGGGCGAAAGGGAGGACGCGGGGGGAGGGGGGGCTGCTGGAGAAGTAGTGTTCTAGGCTGGGATTGAACAGCGGGTGGTACTCTTCGGTGTCGCCAGGGAACACTGGCTGGCACGCTGCGTGGATTCCTCTGGGCCATGTTGGGCGAAAGGTGTGGCATACCTCATGATGATGGCAGGACGGGCCCCAGAGACGTCTGATGGGGTACTCTCTGGGAATCCTGGCTGGCTCATCAGGCCAGCAATTGACCAAGGAGACAGGGTCTTGCCAGATCCTGGAGGTGTCCCTGCTCGGGTCTTCCACAGTCGACCACGGAGCTTCCCGTCAGCTCCGTGGGGCCGAACAAACCAGGGACGTGGCCAGACCCTGGCTGGAACCCCCTGGATGACAGCAAGGCCTTTTCCTCGTCCCAGTAGCCAGAGAAGACAGGTGGGTATGACAGATCCTGACAGCAACAGCTGAATTCAACTGGCTAAGGCCTATAATTCACAGGAAGGGTAGACACAGCGTAGCTGAAACGAGCCTCGTAGTGACGGTAAACACCTGCAGGGTGTACATACAAGAAAAATGAAGAAAGAACACAAAAATATACACGAAAAGAACACTCTAACCAATAAATATATAAAATCCAGATTATATTTTATTTACAAAGGAAGGAAAGGTGATCAAATTGACACAGAACTGTGTAGCAAAAATGGAAGCTCGATAAATCGAAGATGCCTCGAAAGACACGTCCATTACGTTATGGCGCTTAAAAAAGAAGGACGATCATGGCGGCGAGGCAGCGCTGCATTGTGGGAGGTCAGGGTGCACCATGGGTGATCAAATATTTTCAGCAAATGAATAACATATGCATGGGAAATTTACATATGTAGTGACTGTTTGAGAAGATAGAGCGCCATAGACTTGAAGCTTTCAGAGACTGTCATTCATACTTTTGAGGTTTTTGCTTTTGTACTTGGCATATGAAAAAATTCAGTTCAAAAATTTCTCACAGGTCTCCATCAAACATCCTGACAGAATTTCCAAGTTACAAGCCGATACATGTGCAAGCAGTTTTCACAGCGAAGTTGATAGGCCATCCATATGTATGGGTTTTTAAAGATGTTTGAGATAATAATAAACAATGTGCAAACTTTTCTCACTGTAGTAAATACATAAAAACAAATGTAACTTGTGTGCAAGAAGTACGTACATATCAGTAAGTAACATTGATGTCTCAATCTGAAAGATGTCTACTTCATGATTACAATATATGCTCCACACAGGAAATTCCTACATATCAGTTGAGACAACAAATTGTTCAAATTCCAGGAGATTCCTTTCAGTCTGAAATCAGCATTTCGGCAGTTCACAAAGTTGATAAAATCAACATGTGAAACCATGTGAATCCCACATAAAACAAAGGTCAATGAAAGTACTGGTTTACTGCAACGACCATCTGCTGATTTCACAATCCAGAGCAGAATCCAACAATCAAGCCACTTCTCAACATGTTCAAGAGTCTTGGCCTGATCATAAAATTTGAAGAAATCTCAACTCTCTGCAACCCATGAGAAGTTTCAGGGTCACATCATAGATTCTCAGAACAACGACAATGAGTCTTCCAGGACTGAAAGTAAACTCTTTAGTGGAATTATGCACTAAGATGGCCAAGAAACTAGTACAACTAGGCAGAAACCCTGGCAAGTCTCATTTGGGAAAAATGAACAGCAAAAAATGTTATTATTATTAGCTGCTTCAGCTACACTGCCAAAGCAGCTACTGCTTTTGTTAGTGTTTTTTTTTCTTGTTGGCTTTTTTGCAATTTTGCAAAAAAGGCATTGTTTTTGTTCTTTTGGGGGGAGGCTTTTTCGCAAGCTGCAAAAAAGACAATTTGGGGGGGCTTTTTTGCAAGGTGCGAAAAAGGCCTTCTCTTTGTTCTGTTTTGGCTTTTTCACAAGTTGTGAAAAATCTGCATGATGTGCAGAACTGGTGTACGTCTTCACACAGATGAAACGCTGATGACAAAAACCGTTACAATATTTGCATACTTGAAAATCCCATTCACATAGTGTGCATTGGCTACTGTGTGTGTGGACACATATCTACCTGTAACCTGTAACATAGGCGGCACACAGTGTATTGGGCATTATACTCAAGACATGGCAAATTTTCAAACACGTGGCGCGGCAAAAGGGACAAATGTTTAAATCTCTAATACGTGCTCTTTCTGCAATAACAATAATGTTCTTTTGTATACTACATGCCTGATTGTATTGAAACCTTGCAGATAGAAAGGGAAGAGTTATAAACGTAGATTGACCTCATATGATGATAATATCATGTCACATGACATTAAAGGTGCACCCCTTAAAATGCCATATCTCCTGAAGTACATGTCTGATTGGGTTGAAACTAGGCAGATATTTAGAAAGGGAAGGTTTATAGACAAAATTGACCTGATGCTGTGATGATATCATCAGATAACTATGCCACATGACATTAAAGGTGCACTCATCAAAACAGTATATCTCGTGAAGTACAAGTCTGATTGGTTTCAAACCTTGCAGATATCTTGAAAAGGGAGGATTTAGACGAACATTGACCCGACGTGTTGATGTTATCATGTGACAAGTCATGTGACATTACAGGTACACTGGTCAAAGCACTATATCTCTTAAAGTACATGTCCGATTAGTTTGAAATTTTGAGTATAGTTGGAAAGGGAAAGGTTTTAGACAAAAATTGGCCTGATCTGATGTTGACATTATCAGGTGACAAGTCATGTGACAGTACAGGTGCACTTGTTTAAATTTTCTGAAAAATGAATTCGAATAGATATCTGTGGTGAGGTTTGACCGAATCGCCTGGAAATTGATGCAGAGGATGATCTTAACCCAGTTAAAACATGTGTGAAATTTGGGGTGATGACATCATCATCCCAGAAGTTATGATAAAAAGTCCTTTTATTCTTCAAAATTCTGTAAAAAATCAACTGTACAAGATTTAAGCATGAATTGTTCATTAGATGATAGCTAAAACATTGAAGTCAACTACATGAAGTAGTTAACTGGTGTACTACTCCACGCAGGTGAAGCATCGCCGACGAAAAGCCCCTTACAATATTTCGCATATTGTGCATTGGCTACTGTGTGTGTACACACAATATATGCCTGTAAATCAGGCAGCACATGGTGCATAGGATTATACTCAGGAGTTCAGAAAATTGCCAAGCACATGGTGCTGAGAGCGGATCCCATTGTATGGAACGCCAAAGAGGCAAATGTTTAAAATCTCTAATATGTGTTCTTTCTGCGATAACAATAATGTTTTATACTGTATCTTGTATTGTACATGTCTGATTGGGTTAAAATCTTGCAGATGGTTAGAAAGGAAAGGTTTATAAACAGAGATTGACCTCATGTATGACAATGTCATCAGCCGTCATATCATGTGACATTAAAGGTGCACCCTTTAAAGTGCCATATCTTCTGAAGTGCATGTCCAATTTACATGTAGTTGTAACTTGGCAGGTATTTAAAACGGAAGTATTATAGATTAAATTGACCTCAGGTGATAATGACACCGTCAGATGATCAAGTCATGTGACATGAAAGGTGCACTCTTCAAAGCATCATGTTTCATGAAGTACATGTCTGAGTGGGTTCAAACTTTGCACATATTTTTGAAGTGGGGTGCTGTGCACGAGTATTTGGTACCTGTTATCGTGGACAAGTCACGTGACATTAAAGCTGCACTCTTCAAAGCACTGTATGTCGTGAAATACATGTCCGATTGACTTCAAACCTTGCAGATATCTAAGAAGGGGAGTGCTTTAGACAAAAATTGATCTGATGTGATGAAGACATGGTTTTGTGACAAGTCATGTGACATTAAAGGTACACTCTAGAAAGCACTATATCTCATGAAGAATGTATCTAATTGGGTTGAAACCTTACGGATGTCTTAGAAGGGGAGTGCTTTAGATGACTATTGACCTCATGTAATGATGACATAATCAGACGGCAAGTCAAAGTAACTTTGGATCTTCATCAAACTTACATCAATGAAGGACCCTTGTGTGTAGACATGTCTAGAACAATGACGTCAGGATGACGTCATTAAATGATTTTTCTTGCTGGGCCCGAAATCGCAGTGAGTCAATCTCTTTCTCTGCAGCGGGTGCCTTGCATGGAGGCCAGCCACTTCTGCTAGAAAGTTTTGGAGAATTTGCACCTTTTCTTCGTTGCATTTCCGGCTTGTGGATCACTTTTTGTGGGCTGATAAGTCCTCGGCGTCCGGATGAGTTTGTTTGGTGGGTTGTTAGAGTGCCTTTGTGTCAGGAATGTGTAATCCATTATCCATTAATGAATTGTGACTTTCCTGTATGTCATGCATACGTACGTTTAGTGCGCGTCTTGCGGTCATGTGGGCAGCTAATTAGAATAACCCACTGTGTAGCAAAATTTGGGAATGTCGTGAATTTAAATAGTATACTTGCATTCACAATGGTGTAGTGTACCACATAGCGTGCAGTGCAGTACATTAAATATAGCATACTAAAGTGGAGCAGTTGGAACGCCAAGACCTCCTAGCCTAAATGTTACCATCTAAAAGTAATTTTTAAAAAAATTATATTCTTTATATAATTAATTAAGGTTTATGTGTAACATTAATTTGTAGGGTTTCTTTTGATTGACGAATCTGTGGGACAACAATAAACTCACTCATCAAAGCAGATTTGCGTCTAATCCATCCCTAACCGGGAGTTTATTATCCACCCTGTGGGTACTTGGGTTCCACTCCAGGGGGCACGCAAGCGCTACTGCTACATTTATTTCAACCCATTGACTTTGTTATCTAATTTTAATAACTTATTGATGTTCGATGTTTTAGGAGCGGTAATAGATATTGACTTGTTTTCAAAGGTGTTCGTCTCTTGGGTATTGTACTGTTCAAAATATCTATCGATGATGTCACACATTTGTCAAGCACTCTCTAGTAACAGGTTGAAAATTCTGAAAAATGAATTTTGAATAGATTTCTGGGGCAAAGTTTCTTGGAATGGCCTGAAATTGGTGGATATGATGATATTTACCCATTCAATACATGTGTGAAATTTGGGGCCGATGACGTCATCATACCGCAAGTTATAATAAAAAGTCCTTTTATTGTTCACAATTTGGTAATAATGAACCGTAACAGACTTAAGCATGAATTTTGAAGAACAAAATTACTTGTTATTATAACCTTCAATACGACAAAGTCATCAGCCCCAAATTTCACACATGTATTAACTCAGTAAAGATCATCATCCACATCAATTTTCAGGCAATTCCAAGAAACTTCACCACACTTATTCAAAATTCATTTTTCAAAACATCAACCTTTCACTAGAGGACGCTCGACAATTACATGACATCATCAGTAGATGTCCTGAAGAATACAATACCCCACGAACTAACACCGTTGAAAGCCAGTTGATATCTATTACCACATTTAAACAATAAGCCCACTACCAGTTTCAACCAGAAGGAAGGGTCACATGAGTTGACCCACATAAGATGAATGAAGACCAAATTTCACTCTGGCATGTGCTGCAAACAGAATGTTGTGGGAAGCCACTGTTGATTTCATACAAATTTTTAAAAAATTAACAATAATATTTAATTATTCAACATTTAATAATAAATCACTTTATGATGTCATCATGACTTAATTATATTCATGCTATCTTTGTTTTAAGTTTTGTGTTTGATGTAACTTTTATGACAATCGAACATCACTAAAGCTACCAAAATCGTGTACTAAGTCAACGGGCTGAGAAAAATATTGAAAAATCAATAAGAAATCACTTGATGATGTCATCATGACATCATTGTTCAAGGACTATCTATGCATACAGGTCCTTTATTGGTACAAGTTTGATGACAATCCAAACTTGGAAAAACTCTAAAATCTTGGTTACAAAAAACGTGCACAAATTGAATGCGCTTTTGAGCAGAAGAAGAAACTAGAGGTTCTGTCACAAGGACAGAACACAGGGCTTTTCGCCTTTCTGCTGTTCTAAAGAAAAGTGCATTGTTGGCATATCATCAATTTCTATGAAATGTTTGTATTCACACACTTACATACACAGGTTAAAAAAACACATGCCTTTCAGGAGATATTATGCTTTCAAAACTGCACCTTTAATGTCACATGACCTGCCCTGTGATGACGTGATGATACATGAGGTCAATAGTCATCTAAAGCACTCCTCTTTCAAGACATCTACAACATTTGAACCCAATCCAAAATGTACTTCACAAGAGTGCTTTTAGGAGTGTACCTTCAATGTCACGTGACTTGTCACCTGATGACGTCATCATTACATGAGGTCAATTGTTGTCTAAAGCACGGCCCTTCTAAGATATCTGCAATGTTTGAACCCAATCAGAGATGTACATGTATTTCACGAAGTATAGTGCTTTGGAGAGTGCACCTTTAATGTCACATAACTTGTCACACGATGACATCATCATCATATCAGGTCAAGTTTTGTCTAAAGCATTCTTCTTCTAAGATATGTTTAAGGTTTGAACCCAATCGGACATATACTTCATGAAACATAGTGATTTGAAGAGTGCATCTTAATGTCAGGTGATATACAGTTACAGCCACAGTAAACGTTTACATGATACACGATATTGTGTGCGTGCGTGTATAGGGAGTGGAAGACACGCTCTTTATAACGTGTGTGCAAGAACACAATACACGCAGTCACGGTTAGCCCGGACAGACCTCTAAGCCCCAACCAACTAGAGCCAATTAAAGTCAACCACAATCCCTGCGTGCGTCGCCGAACACAATACACGAATAAGCAGTCGGCAAACTGGTGTCAAATTCACATATTTATCAGCTCATATTCAGCGCGATACACGAAGAAACATGCAATGCCTCACAGACAATATTTCAGTGTCTTGTGTGAGAACAAAACTGTCCGTGATCGAAACAAAGATTCAACAACTCCCAACAGAAAGAATCGTTAGTAGCAGCCCAGCGGCTGGATGAACCCCCACACATTTATTTCAATTATTATTTGACAGGTAAAATTTAACAAAGCTATTTCCGTTGAAGTAGTCACTTCACGAAAACAAAAGCTGACAGAATGTTTCCGTAAAATATAAATTTGTACGAGAAAAATATACCCAATCCCTAAATATGATTTTGCAAACATTTTTAAATAATTATTTTTCCTAGCTGCATGATCACGCAAACGGATTTTTGGCAGAAAGCAAAGCCGTAATTTCTTTGAATTTATTGAAACCATTTCATGCTCAGCAGATTTAATGCAACACACGGAGTTGGTTGTCGTCCTTTAAATCGTGAAACGATTTTTTTTCATTGGACAGGTAACCAACCACCCGATCCACACTGTGGCTTCGATTGCCGAAAAATACTTTCTTTATGCAACCGACCCTGTCTTCATTTTCCTTAAAAAAAATGATAACTTTCACAATTGTGTGAACAAGGATGTAATTTCTCACCAAAATTGTTTCTTACCCAACTAAACTAACTGGACGATAAATGACCAAGTGGTCTGCAAACTGGCGTCAAATTCACTTATTTATCAGCCCATATTCAGTGCGATCCACGAAAACACACACAGCCTAAAAGGAAGTGTTTGTGTGTCCTGTGTGAGACTGAGAACAAATATCTGTAAAACTGTCAGTGATCAAAGCAAATGAATTGACAACTATTTGTGTTGGGAGTATCCACTTCACGGAAAGCTGACAGAATGCTTCTGTAAAATATAAACTTGTATGAGAACAAATATCATATCCCCAACTACATACCTGTAAATGCAAACATCCTCAAGTACAGTTACACAAACGAATTTTTGGTGGACATAATGCGACACGTAATTTGATTGGCCGATGTCAATATCAGCGTGAACAAATTTATCCACTGGGGATAGATGAACGACCAACAACCCTCTGGCCTACATTGAGAAAAAAACATTCAGTGCTGCTGATTCTTCCTTGAAATTCCCGGAAGAAATGATAAACTACAGATTTCTGGGGGCAAGGAAACAATTATTCACCCGTGTTTTTCCCCCACTGAGCTCACCGGACGCGAAACATGAGCACGCGATGTTGAATTCACTTTATTTATCAGCCCTGGTCCTTTGATCCAGCATGATACATGAAAAACCCAGCAGAAAATACTTTGACATCCTGTGTGAGAACACAAAACTGCAAAATTATGAACTAGCAACTTTTTATGTATGAAAGGATTATTTTTAGTGCCAAGGTCATACGAACTCCCAAACATTTAAGAAAAGCGGATAAAAATTCCTGACAATAAACTTCTACGAAAACTATTATCTAATCCTAAAATACACATTTACCGGCAATGCAAACATGAAAAATTTACACAGTTTTTCATGCATAGGATAAAATGTGAAGCGATGCAAACCTTGGCACTACTAAATCGGGCTTTGTTGCAGGATCTGGCCGAGTCCTCTGCATAACTGTTTTCGCAAACGATTGGCTTTGCCTGGTTTCTTGTCTGCCATGTAGTCTGGCGAATTTCATGGAAATTGTAAACCTACTGTCTCGCTCCAATAAACGAAAAAGGTTTTCTGTTTTTACATTTACATGTTTAATAGAGCATTTAAAATTCCATCGGCCTTTCTTCTCAAAGGGAAAACTGTTAACTAAATTCCTTACAATCCTTATGGGGCAAGGGAATCATGAGTACGTGTGCCTAGCATGGTTTAGTTTGTGGTATTGAGCCCCTGATAGTATGCTGTAAATGACTTGAGAAACTTCCATGTTGTGGGTATTGAAAGAATTTATAAAAGATACCAGGTTCATACGTTCATAGATTCCATTTTTAAATTTCTAGTGATGAAAAGATATCAGAATTCATGTATTTAATTCAAACCTGTCTTGTTGAAACAAGCACCTTTCCCCTAATGATCCAGAGCCTATCACATTTGGGGTTCTTCCTTGTCGCCCTGTTTATTACACTTGACACGGCCAAGAGCTGGAATTAGCAAGAATGGAGAAGGGTCCTTTCGCGAATCACTCTTGGAAGTTCAGAGTTAAGCTCAGCGTTTACTGTGATAAATAAGAGCTGCACCATTTTTATGAAAAACTGTTAGTGCTCAACTAATTTTTGAATGCTCAAAATCAGAAATTTAGGCTAAAGGTCAATTTTAACTTTTTTAGATGCAGTTTTAAAAGATGTGGCAATTATATATGCTGTCCTTTCTCTGACTTACCTTTTTTCATTTAGGATTATAAACCCTCAAACTCTTCCTGTGACATGGATGTTCAATATAAAGGCTGGAGAACTGGATGAAGATGCTAGCCCTAGCTTTGGCTTTTATTTGGCAAAAATGCTTGTTCAATTTTAATGAAATAATTTAAGAGGGAAAAATATTACAACCATTTTCAGAAGCCTTTTGTCACAATGAAATCTTGAATATACATTTAATGCTTTACAAAAAAGTACATACAAGTCAATGACACAAACTACATGTAGCTGAAGAAATTTGTAATAAAATAAGAAATCTGATGGCCGCAAAAGTAACGATGAACCACTTTCAGAAAATAAAGGAAATACACGTAGGCTGAAACTCACTCAGTACATCCACATGACTACACTTACATGCAACATGGTCTGAAAATAGTGTTTTTTAGCTGATCACAATAAATTTTTAAGTCACCGCCCACACGACCCCTTTCCCCTATCTCCAATTTTCTTATTTCATATTTTTTATTTAAAAGACATCAATCCCACAATTTTCCATCTATCTGTCATTAAACACGTTTCAATAAACTTATTCAAGTAAAACTAACGCCACACAACATTTGTTCTCTGTTCATAACAGAAAAATTCAGAAATTACAGAAAAGTCCATTTTAAGTGTTTCTTGACTTCGATCCTATATTGTTTTGTCTATTAACTGCCCTGCACCTCGGCAATCATCAAGGCTACTTTTCCTCATGAGCCAGCTTGTCACCTAAATGGAAAAAAAGATGAACGGATTTGTAAAGAATTGCACATGCTAATTAAACTTATTTTAAAACATGAGCTCGATACATGCACACAAAAAAAGAATCAATCAACTTACCAGCAGAACTATTGCCCAAGTTTCTTACATGTAGGCCTTGACAAGAGTTTAAAATGATCCGAATTAAAATGCATGGAAGTGATAACAAAGTTTGTTACTGAAAATCCTATCCTGAGGCATGATGCTTGGTCGGTTGTGGGAGCAGAGGGCAAAAAAAATGTGTCCTGGGTGGCAGCGGCTTGGAATTCTGAGGCTGACGCGAGTTTGCTGCAAACCTGGAGTCATTGGCTCCCGGAAGGAGAGTTTCTTCGTGGTGACGATGTGTTTGGCTTCGGCCTCAAGATACTCCAGAAACTTGTCGGCAAAGAGATCCTTGCCAGAAAGTGGGAAACCTTGAATCTAGCCTCACGCCTTCATGAGGGGTATGCATCGTCTCCAAGGCGATGGCTCTGCAGATGGAGGAAGCCAGGCAGGAGATCCGAGTGAATTGCTCAAAAGTAAGGGCCAAGCCCTCATCTAGGCCCCGGAGAGCCAGAGCTGCTAAGTCTGGGGACACTGGTGAATTCTCCTCGCATGCACATGCTATGTATTCCAAGAGAAAGAGGAGGAAGGCTGAACAGCGAAAGCCGAGGTGAGAAGCCTTGTCCAGTTTAACCAGGGCTGACTCGAAGCAGGACTTGTCACTATTGTGAAAGATTGACTTCCGAGGAGCCTTGCTCAAGTCGGTGTTGATTTTGTCCGGGCAGCGTCTGGAATTTCCGGTACCGATAAGAAGTTTTCATAGTCCTCCCTCAGAAAATGGCAATAAGCCAGGGCCCTAGGAGGATAAGGGTGCCCTGTGTGGCCTTGCTCATTGAATCGAAGATCTTGATGCAAGAGCGGTCAAGCAGGATCTCTGGGAAAGTTGGACCCGAAGACTCCAGCCTGGTTGCATGGTGCTTGAAGGAGGCGCGGCCAGTGCCCCTGTTTGGGGGAGTGTGAGCCGGAAGGCCGAGGACTTGGATCATATCACGCTGCAGGAGATGGAGCTGGCTTTCAGAGGGGGTGAGGTCGCACGTTGAGTTGGCGTCGTCTTCTCCTGATGATGGTGTCTGCTGCTCAGAGTGAGGTACAGCCATGCCAGGGTCAGATCCATGGGATGCTCCCGTATGTGACCAAAGGTTTCGGAAGGGAGACACCACCTTGGCCCAGGCTTCGTTGAGTACCACGCTATAAGTAGTCATCCGTAACCGCAGAGCAGGTTGAGGCTGCAGGAGCCAGGGGCGGAAGGTCCAGGTTCGGAGCGGTGGAAACTGGCGTGGGTCTGTCACTTAGGCAGCGAACTAAGGACAGAGATTCATTGATGGACTGGGATGCTGTCATCCATGGCTCAGGGAAGCGTTCGTGTTGTTAGAAATGACGTCTCTTTTTGGTATCAAACAAGCGCTGAAGGGGAAGAAGAGCACCTGCCTTCTGATCTGGAACAAGGAGGAGATTCAGCAGTTGATAAAGCGGATAAAGTCAAAGGCTGTACCCCAGAGGGAAGATGGGGTTTGACTGGTACGGACGCTGTCTTCTTGGGGCAGCGGGCCAGCCAAGGAGGGTCCCGCATTAATGGGAATGCCAAGCTGGAAGCCAGAGCAGCGGATGGGTTGAGGAGGCCTGAAACCAGGGCAGTGAAGTAGTCCGTGGTGCCCAGCGAGTTCTTGCTGGGTGCCCCAGCACCTTGGATTGGAGAACCATTAGGCAGTCCTGACCCAGTGGAATGCAGGGAGCCCGCCCTGATGTGGTCGGTATGAGGCTGGCTAGGTGTCGGGTCGGCTGGTGCCACCAAGGATGCAACTGCTTACCGCCTGCAACGGCTGCCGGAAGCCGTTGCAGCCGGCAGGGGAAGAGGAGCCCCGTTGGTCCGCTGGCTTTTGTGAGCCATAGGCATTATGTCAGTCGACTTGTTGGGTCTTCGATGGTCGTAGGAAGTGCTGGCTCAGTTAACTAGGCGGTCTGTCGGAGGGCAAAGAAATAGAAATTACAAGTCAGAAAATTCCCCATGGGAGTCTGACTAACGCAGAATTGAGTGTCGCGGTTAAGGCTGGAGTCCTCGTCTAAGCCACTAAGGAAACAGAGCACTCCCTCGTGTGGCTTGGCCTTGCCCTCATTCCGTCAGTGATCAGAGCTCAGGCGTGAACACGCGGGCTTGATCTAGCTGCATCAGTCGCCTCCTGTGCACAACTGTCGAACAGGACGCACTGATCCTCAGTAAGGGCCCCTCCCGCTCGCAGCTAAGGCCATTATCCTCGTCAGAGCCACATATAGGGGTGAAGCACCCATGCGGCTTGGCCTTGTCCCAGTTAAACCGCTTTAAATCGAAAGTGCTCTCTCAAGCGGTTAGGCCATAACCCACAATTGCCGCTACAATAAGGAAAATCGCATACTCTCTCATGCAGCAACCGTTGTGTGGATTGTAGGGGCCGCTTTATCGAACCAATGCACCACACAAGTAGCCTGGCCTATGGGGAGTGTAGGGTTGACCGTTACTCTTAGCACTCACTGTAAACACCTGCAGGATGCACACACAAACAAAAAGAGAAAAAGGGCACCAAGAAACCAGAAAATAACACTCTTACCAACACAAATGAAATCACAACAAGGTAAAGGTTTATTCAGAAGCGATAGCAAAAAACGGAAAACTTGAATAATTCGCAGATGTCAAAAAGACATGTCCGTTGCGATATGGCGCTGAGAAAAGAAGGACGATCATGGCGACGGGACAGCAGTGCATAGTGGGAGGTAATGGGCTTCTCGGATGATAAAGTCTTATTCAGCGAATGGCCATGCGAGCATGGGAAATTTGCACATGTAGTGACTGTTTGGGTAGGTAAAGCGCAGTAGAATCAAGGAAAAGTCCCTCCGTGCTTCTGGCATCATATCTGCTAGGGCATCTTGTGCTCTTGTGAGATGCCCAAAACATGACTTTCTCTGCATCATTCCAATTATTTATTGCTGCCATACTTATATACATACGAAATGGATAAGGCAGTCAGACCATAAAGTTTTGTGAAACTTACCTGAGAGCATCATTGGTTTTTGACGAGCCATGTCCTGAGAATTAGTCCCAGAAGCCTCATGTCTGACCATGGACAACACCACCATCATCAACTTGTGTGAGGAGCCGCTCGGCTCCATTCACTCCACCTCCGTCAAATGAACTTGTTTGCCATCACATTCAACATCACAAAAGGCATGGAATGGCATGTCTGTCTTGCCGCTGACCACAGCAAGGGGGTGCTCTCCAGAAAACCTTTGCTGTACTACATTGTTGAAAGACTTGTAAGGTGTATGAGGGTGAATGTCCCCCCTGCTGCCCAATTAGGCACAGCCCGACAGCATTCCGAATGAAACGGTATGTCTGGCATGCCATCGCCTGCAGCACAGGGGCATTCCCGCTGCAGACCATTACCAGGTGTACCACGACAAGACTTGTGGGTCGCTCCCACACCAGGTCCTGCATGTACTGCACAAACCAACCGCATTCTGAATGAAACGGCATGCCAGTGGTACCACCGACTACAGCATGGGGCATTTCCCGAAGAAAACGGGCACACAGTGTTGACCAGAACAAAATACAGGATGAAAGTTAACTGTCTGCACTGGCAGATTGCAGTCATTTTAGTGCCGTCTATGCTTCCTTCACTATCAAACCTTCCCAACTCACCCCTGAAAAAGGATTCAAGTTCATTTACCATAAGACTAGATTTATTATGAATTCCATTAGGCTGGTCTACAGTCTGAGAAGCACCTATCAAGTATTTTAGCCGGACCTGCCGCTTTGTAAAAAAGGGCCCAGACTGTGCGGTGTTATGTAACTTTCTTTTAGTCCTGAAATTGGCACAGTGCACCACTGGCATCTTTTCAATATGGGCCAAATTAGCCTGCAGCGGTATTGTATTGCTCATCACTAGAGTGCTGGAGCGCTTTTGTCCCCGGTGGTAATCCGCTCGCGCTGATTGCAAGACAGTGGTATAATCTTTCAAAACAATGACCAATTTCCCCCTCAATTGACAACTGAAAACATGTTAGCAATTCCCAGCAGCTCGGTCTTTTGTTCGGAGTATGGCCATTTGTTATAAGTCCTACTGTAGCTCTTTGGTCCAGTTTCAGTCGATAGTCAGCCCTGGGAACTGTTGGGCCAGTTTCGTCACCGTGATTACTGTGACCCCTTTGTTAATTGCAGCGAGACTGAGAACCCACCCTGAACTTGAGCCCTCCGAGTGTTCCATTGGCCAAGAAAGCTTCCAAGGTTCCAGGAACCATACGTGCATGGGATGGGAGGAACACTTTAGCCGTTCACCCAAAACACTGACAGACTTGTAATTTTGAATATTTACTGGTATATACATGTATTTTTCTTTTGGACAGAGATTGTGTTAAGTGCTAATTGTGAAACATTATTGTGAGTTCTGTCAAGTGTTAGATTGAAAAGCCACACAAAATTGCCGGTGTTGGATGACTCGCTGATAAAAATTGAAGTGTGATTATTGGTAATGATATTATGAAGTTGCAGTAAGGAGAAAAAGATTGAAAACTAAGTGTTGGTGAAAACTGCTGTGGAAGGTACCACGGTAAAAGGGGTGAACAATTTTGGAACTTAGTAATTATTGAGGTTGTTGTTGTGACAAACAGAAAGAAACCTTTAACCTTTATTAAAGAAACCTCTGCAGATTTTAGAAAGATGTAAATAGGGTAAAATGGTGTAAAACAAAACTGACTTGAAATTGTGCTGCAGATAAGAAAACAGAATCTGACTATGTGGTGGAAAAACAACATAAATAGATCTTGAAGTAGTGTGTAAAAGTTTAAAGGACAAAGAATTGTGGAAAAGGATCTAAGTGAGTGTTGGGATAATACACATTGACTTAAAGAGAATTGGTAGATTTGTTTCATCCCTCGAGTCTTGGGCATGTTCCATTTCTCGTATTTTGTCCTGGAGTGAGCCATCTATGGTGGCTGGGTGACAGTGCTTCTTCTCCGCACCATCTGCAGGAGGGGGGATGTCAGAGTTGAGATGATGAAGAACAAGGAAAGAAGGCAGGAAGCTGTGAAGTAGATGGAAAAGCTGAAGAGAGACGGAAAAGACGAGCGGAGGCCGAGATGAAAGTGGTAAAGCAACTTGTCAATGAGGTGGAAGGAAGGACAACGGATTCTCGAGGAGACAAAATGTAAATCTTCAGCTTCCAGCCAGCGACCGGTGGAGGGGTGGAGAAGATGGTGGATGATCCTGATCCCGCACTACAGGAGCCGAGAACAGGTGTTCCCATCATAAGCCGCATGTTCGAGAAGAGTACTATTGATAGGAATGTTGATAACATGACTGATCGCATCCAAAGGTATTTCAATCTGAGCTCAGGATGCTGTCAAAGCATGCAGTAGCTTGCCATAGAATGCAGGAATGCTTATGAAGAATTATGGTTCGATATTGATTTGGAAGAGTTGAAAGTCAAAGTCGAGTTTTTTGTAACGCCGGAGAAAATAACTGACCATGGTGTAGGCAGGATGAAGACAAAGATCAAGAAAACGTTGAATAGTGGACATTCTCTGTAGGCGAGTGTGCATGCTTGCATGCATGCAAGACCGAGACCGCCCCTGTTGGGTCTTTGGAAAAGAATTTGTTTTTCCCAGACCAGATGAAGTTGACCAGCAAATCTTGGAGTTCGCTCAGGACATTTTCAGGGGGAGAGAGAACAGCCAAGCCATGAAAGAGTTCAGAAGCTGCGAGTTGATTGGCCATGAGAATTTCTCTTTTAAAGGATTGAGCAGAAGACAGACGTTTCCATTGCGAGGGAGTTTTGACTTTTTCTTTATATTTTGTTTGAGAAAGTCGTGAGTGTTTCCCAAGCAAACTCCAAAAAAAGTGAGACCTTGATTATACCACTGAAAATTCAGGGGCCGGTCAACTCGTCCAATCCACAAACCAACCCACAACCCCTGGGATTTTCGAGTGTTTAAACTTGCAGCAATGGCTCTACTGAAAAGATAATACATTTGCTCAATTATTTTAAAACCGGTGTTGGAGGTGACAAAAATGGAAATGTCATCGGCAATATGCCGAGACCAAGCAATATCTATCAGTACCGGGAAGGAGAAAATTGTGATTATTAAGATTTATACAGAATTTATTTTAAAAAGGTTCTATTGCAATAGAGTAAAGGAGGCCTGAGAGCAGACAACCTTGACGGATGCCCTTGTCGAAGGTGAAGGGTGCAGTCAAAGAACCACACACCTTCACCAGGCTCTCGGCCCCATTGTACAAAACTTTAATATATGAAATAAAGCGTCCCCAAAACTAATGGCTCTCATAGTATCAAACAAGAAACTGTGGTCAACGTTATCGAAAGCTTTCTTTTGGTCAAAGTTGACCACGGCTAAAGGTATATCATTAAAATTACAGAAATTAATGATATCTCTAATAAGAGAAATATTATCATAAATTGTCCGACCAGGAACACAGTAACTCTGGTCTTGGTGGACCAAATTACCAATAAATTGTTTTAAACAATTGGCAAGCAACTTTGCAAAAATTTTATAGTCCGTATTTACTTAGGAAAACCAGACGCCAATTGACTATATCAGAAAAGTCCCCCTTTTTGGGAATGAGTGTAATGACAGCTCAATGAAAAGAATGCAGAAGAATTCCGGAGCTGCAAGCAAAAGAAATAACAAAGGGAAAATCATCTTTGAAAAGAGGCCAGGACTGAAAAAATTCCGAAGTGAGACGTCCAGGCCAGGAGTTTTATTTCTGCCAAGTTGCTTGACCACTGCATCCAGTTCTTCCAGACTTGGAGGAATGTCAAGATCTTCCGAATCAACAGAGTTAACCACTTGCTGCCAGGTGCTTTTTTTAACCGTTACATGCAATGCCGGGCGGTTTTTTCATATTTTCGTTTTTCAAAAATCTTCAAAAATTCATATCTTTTTTTCTGAACACCTAAATCCCATAAAATGGGTGTCCCATGGCGAGCCTAGCCCTCACAAGCAACTTCCATTGACCCTTCGGTTTTGCAGCCACGCCGCCCGCTCTGTATAGAGCCCCCACTGTGTGTGTTACATAAGGGCTCGTTTGTTCCGGGCCTTAGCCCAGTGCGTGGCTATGCTGCCATGTTGCTTTGCGGAGCGATTGACGGTCAAGACCTCAGCGTGTAATATGCGGTGAGTGAATGGGAAGCTGTGCACGTGCACTGGGCTTGAGTGAATGGGAAGCTGTGCACGTGCACTGGGCTTTGTCAACTGTTCAATGAGTGCGGGCAACGACGGACAAATGAATTCATGCTGTAAAAAAAAGGGGTCTAAAAGTGTGGCTTTTTCCTGGCACTGCTGCATGTAACTTTTGCTATTTGGGGTTTTTTCTGTTATATATTTTCCCATCTACCCAACTTGTATCTCCCCCAAACCACTCTCATATTTTATCTCCCAACTTGTTCATTTTCCCTCCCACAGTGTAAGATATTTCCCCTCCCAAACTTTATTTCCCAAACAATTTCAAGTAAAATTTAGAAACCAATAAAATAAAGTACACATAGAAATACACACAGACAAATATTTGGAGAGAACCTCTTTTTCTCTTATTTTCTTCTTATCATTTCTCTTGTGTTTTATTTTCTCATTGAAATAGTTGAACTCATAAAAGTAGTAAAATAAATTTCCACTTTTTCTAATCAAATAAAAAGCAAACACCGGTGCAAGGAATGAAAAGGATGAAAATACAACATCCTCAAAGCAGTACTTTCCAGAAACTTTGTCTTTTTTTGGTCATTTTTTTCAAAGGTTGAAAACATGACCACCTAGTAAAACCATTACAAGGAAATGTGCCACTTTTTAAAGAGATGAAAACACAACATCCTCAAAGCAGTACTTTCCAGAAACTTTGTCTTTTTTGTCATTTTTTTAAAGGTTGAAAACATGACCACCTAGTAAAA
>NW_019091715.1:50456-62754 GCF_001949145.1 Acanthaster planci | reverse complement strand
ACGGGAAGCGCAGAGGACACACCGCCGGTAGCGGAAGTTGCCATAGCTGGTCCTCTCAAAGTCCACGGGGAAGTGTCGGCCGACAAAGCGGGAGTTGGTGACTGGTGGAGTATCGTGCTGAGGGCGGTACTCGGGCAAGGGCTCGTCGAACAGCAGCTCATGGACAAGACTCAAGCGGTAGTCGAGGAAGGAGAGGCGGTGACCAACGGCCAGGTACACGTCGTAGTTGTTCACCAGCGTCAAGTTGAGCAGGTAGAAGAAGAGCTTCTTCTACCACTTGAGGGACTTACGAGTTGCTCGATGATATGCTGCTAGTTGGTCGCTCTTGTCAACGCCCCCCATCAGGGCATTCTACTCGATGATACAGGTCGGTTTCTGCTTTTCCTGCCCTGTCCTGTCTTGCTTGCCGGTTCCACGGATGTCTGCCGTATGCATGGTGGAGAGCATACGGATGTTGCGCTTGTCTCGCCACACCATGGCCAAGAGAGAACCGCTGACACCCAGGTCAGCCGACCGGGATGCTGTCAAAAGTGCAATTAAAGTCACCTCCAACTATAATGACACCATCACTGATGGGGTCGCAATGTTTGTAAATGCTTTTAAGGCTTCACTGTCAGATTGAGGGATGAGAATATTGTACAGGTAAAATATGACGTTATTTCGAGAGATCTTAGTATAAGTGACGTGACCATCACAAACAGAAGAAGATTCAAGGACAGAAATATTATTTTTAATAAGAGTAGTGACCCCAGATCCATGCGAGGGGCTGGGATTACAGTAGGGAGTATAGCTACATGTAGGCCATGAACTCCAGGATACAAACTGATAGTTTAAAGTATAGGTTTCCTGGAGAAAAATGATATCCAGTTAATTGCAAAGCATGTCAATATAGGTGTGAAGAGAGGCATGTTTAACCGTAGGCAAACAGCCCCAAGCGTTCAAAGTCAGCAGTGACAGCGTCATTATAAAAACATAAAAAGTGAAGTGATTAAAGCCCATAATGAAATAAAGGGGAAAAGTTAGACATCTAGCTTTTTAATGAGTTTGTAAATCCTCTGCTGCAAGTTTTGTTTGAAGAGAGGGCTGTTTTTCCAGGGGTTTAGTTGAGCAACAAGGACGGGGATGTTTGGGGTGAATTTCCGTGCAATAAGTTTAAGTTTTTTTGTTGGAATTAACATTTTTCAGAAAGGTAAGGAGTTCATTGGGTTTAAGGGGCCCGTTTGAAGTGGGAAGAGCCGAAAGGATCATCGTCGGCCTGCAAGTCCTCCCACTGTGTCGAGTCCGTATCGGTGCCATCAGCAGCGGAGGTGGGCGTAGAGGGGGTGGGAACGGGAGTGGAAGGGACTGACGCGGAGGGATTGGTAAGATCAGTATCGAGGGCCTGGGAGATGGTGGGAAAAATTACCTGCATCAGGGTGCTGACTTTCCAGGTAATTTTACGGAGGGAAGAGAGAGATTTGAGGGGGATGAGGTGAGTGGTGTCCATGGAAGGATCGGATGGAGGAGATTTCTTGCATTTGGTCACCTCCGAGAAGAGGCGGGGGGGGGTGGTGTTCCCCAGATGTAGACTGGTTTTTCCTTGGAGGCAGCTCTGGCCAAAGCACCCGACGACGAGCCGCCGGGGCCGCAGAGTCTGACCCGACGCCTCCAGCACAACGGTGCGGCCGGGTATTTGAAACTCTTGCCATATCCAGTTGGAAGATTGACAAATACGTCTCGACCCTCCAGAACACCCTCACGGCCAACATTTGCTGTGGTCTCAATTTGTCGATTGGAATCCCAAGCTTCGGTGCTGCATATTTGAGGCTATTCTGGAAGAGATTGTCGTCTAGAGCTTACGGCACTGTCGGAAAGGACGCTGGTTGAATACACGCGCCATTGTAATGATGCATAATTTATTACATGCGCCTTGATCAAAGGTTAAAGGGGCTGCTGTTGAGTCACGCATGGGGCTTCACTGACTGTCCATAATGCTCACTTGTCAATGGCGCTACTGAATGCTGTGATCGTGCAAGCACCACGTTCACAGCTCTAGGCCACATTTTACAACCTCAGTCCCCAGATAATGTCATTGTTGTGGCAGCCAGATGTTTGGGGGAAAATTATGATGATGATCATAAATGATTTTTGTCAGCAAATATTTTTTAATGAGTGTGCTGAACGTCCGATAACACATCGTGCACCTCAGTAACACCTGACATATTTTAAAAATCAGAATAAATAATAAAATCAGAATAAGCATTTGGGAATGGCACTGAATCTTGAATGGGTAGTTCCAAGTGAGTGCTTCACGTTTTGAAGCCTCCAAATAAATAAAAATTGTCTTATCACGAAAAGGGTGAAACTTACATGAAACTTACATGTGCCTATTGCACAATGCACAGGTAGGTCCATATTCAATTACACATGAACTTGACCTTTTGAACCCAAAATAGGTGAACAAGATCGGCCAAACTCTCCAAGCAAAAAGTTTTAGCTCATTAGTGACAACAATGAAAAATTACGTCAACTCTTTGACTATGACAAGAAGTCAATCAAAGTCTCCAAAACAATCTGGTTTGTAAATGAGAAAATTGTAGCTTAAAGTGCGTTTTTTTCCCGTGCGGAAACAGACTACGTGTATTTGCATAGTGACGTCAAAATCGCAGATTGCTTGGTTTGGGGTTACAAAAACCTAATTATTTATGCATATGTTCAACATAGTTACCACGCGCATCATTATGCACAAGCGATCATGAAAACCGGCTTCTGAAACCAGCTCAGAATCCAAACTCAGAGGTACCTCCTCTTTCACAGCCATGGCCAAACTGGGTAATTTACTTACTTTGGAATGTATTTTTTTGTGGTGGATCTCAAAAGTGTTCCTTTATCATGTAAATAATTAAATTGTGATTATTTTTGTTCTTAAAACCCTTTTTTTAATTATTATTAAATGGTTTATTATATCAGTCTTCTCGCCACAAAAGCAGAATTGTGTAAGACTGTGACATTAAATAAAAGTACATTGCATGTAATTAAAAAGGATATACAAAATCATCTTGACAAATACTGTTATAAAATAAGATACAAAATTATACTTAAACTCAAAAATATAAAGAAGTTAGATTAATACACATTTAATAAATATAAATTATCAATTTTGTATGTTTAACACACAAAGAGGTTAAACACAGGAAATAATAAAAATAATACATGTGAGGGAATTAAAACTGGGTGGGATTGAAAAGGTAAATATTGGGGTAGTGTGGGACGGCAGTGTTCTCCACATGCTATTTTAGCAGGGCGGACCGCCCTGCCAAATTTTGGACCGCCCCGCAAAACTTTTGCCACCCTGCTAAAATTTGTGACACCCTGCTATTTTTTTGAGAAGTGTATTTTCCCCCAGAATGTCTACTTTCTCAAAATTTTAATAAAAAAGAGGTTTACCACAGTTGTGGATCGAGTTTGAGTTTACCGACAATGCTTATGATGTACATGTACTGACAATGGTGATTGTTGGCTGCCTACCATTATGCATCGTCAACCTCGTGTCCCAAAAAAACCATCGCGTATGTTTTATACATGTACCCGTACGCTATATTGCGCAAGCGTGTACATGTGTACACGCATTGCTCGTGACTGGTACCCGCGACACAACATTGTTTGCGAAGTGTGCGTGGGTTCCAGTGGAAGGACCATGCCAAGCCTGAGCAGCCCCTCCACGCTCTGCTCCGATGAAGGGATTGCTTCATTTTTATGACGTGAGCTGGAAGTTGTAAACTTACTGGTATCTTTGCCTGAACATATTTCTTTTGTCCTTTTTTATTCAAGGGCGCATTTTGAGGCTTGTTTTTACTCTGCCTTTTCACAGTCAACTGATCATTGAGAAAACCGCATGGTCTGCTCATCTCCAGCATGTCTCGAGTCACTAACATGAGGTTCTGCTAAACATGCTCCGGAAATTAAAATAATTTTGTCATCAAATCTTTCCTCCTGAAGAATATCCTAGCCAATATTTCATGTTGTAAATGCAATCAGATTTGGGGCCAAATTACAGAAGAAAGTGGACTGGAAATTGTCCCAGAATGCACCACAGACCATCTAGAATCCAAAATTTTCCCCACACCGTAAGGGATTCGCACTCGCAATTTTGTCTACTGCCCTGCCAAAATTTCCGGCCATGGAGAACACTGGACGGGGTGTAAGAAATACATGGAGGGGGGATGGAGTCGAGGTAAGTAGGGTTGGGGTGGGATTGGGTGGGGTGGGGTAGGGAATACAGTGTTGGTTGGGATGGGAATCGAATCAACAGAAATATATATAAATTTGTATGAGACAATACATAAAACCACAGCACAGTGGTTTAAAACCCTACCTGACCAAGACATCAGTGAATACTATCAGATTATTTTCACTCACATCAATTAAAACAGTTAAACAAGTCTTTAGAACTTATTTAGAGTCCTCATGGGTTTTCAATTTGGCTACAGGAAAACATTTTTGCAATGGTTGCATTGGCAAAAGTGCATTATTATTGATCTCCGTGAATGACGGTGCCCTCTATTGGCAGTTATTAAAAAATGTTGGAAAGAACACGCTCGCGCCCCTTGGCTACAGCGGTTTGGGAAAAAATCTGTGATCATTTAAGAGATGATCACCTCAGTTTGGAAGTGAGATCATTATGCATTTGTATTTCATTGCAATCATAACAGGAAAGGAAGGGGGAAATGATGAAAAGAAATCTTGTGACTTAATTTCACTTTCACTAATTTAATGTTCTTTGAATTTATTGCATTTTTAAACTAAAATGACAATGATTTTTTTTCTTTATTTGAGAGGTATCATATCAATAAAGCAAGTTCCTCACTTGGTCTCGGTCCCTCTTTCGTTAAACATTTTAGTGATTGGAAATATGAAGTGATCTTAACAAGTTATGAAGTTACCTTTTCCCAGTGACTCTCTTTCCCATTCAATCATGTTTTCAATTATTCCTGAAGAAATATATATTATTTTATTTATAAAGTGACTGTGCCCTCAGTGTGTTCTGAACCTGCGAGATCAGGGTATGGAATTATGTATGTATTTTGCTCGTGATCTCAACAAAATTGGCCTCTTTTGTTAAACCCAAGGTTTTCCTGTCAAGTTTTTAAAATTATATTCCAGTTTAAGTAGAAATAAACCACGTACCAGGTACCTGTAATGCCTCTGTGTTCTGTCATGATTTTTATCTGCCAAAAACCCAGTTTTATTTTCAGTATTATGTATTTCTAAGAAGTCTTTGTCAAAAGTTTTAATCAACATTTCCATAGAAATAAAACCCCACAAAATGTGTTGAACCATTTCGCAATAGAAGAGCTGAGGTCTAAATCAGATAACCTATTTGGCCAATCGTTAGGCGGTTTGAAAAACATTCATATCTGATACCTCAGGCCATGACACAACACTGAGCCTGAGATACGTGTAAGTCACAAGCAGGTAGAAATGTCATCGTTTGGCTGGTTTACATAACAACTGGTGCAAAAAAATATTTCTTCATCCTACAGCATTCGTTGGGATCGACAATGGACATCACCCTTGACTAAAAGATACAGTTCTTTCAACTACTTTTCAGTTTAAATTCCACTTAAGCTGTGTTATAACCCTCAAATTACGACTAACCTTCGCACACAAAGTTAACACAATTACAACAAAGTCGATGGCATTTGAGCGAATGCGATGAAACTGAGCACCAATAGGCCTGACGTCATCGGCAGCAATCACCTGCAGTATACCTTACATGTCTCAACAATAGAGGGCGCTGTTCATTACACTTGAAATAACGTCAAATCCTGCGTGACAACGAAGTGAAGTTGATTCTTTTGGCACAATGACAAATTGTGCAACTTTTCTGCTTGATTGTATTTGTAGCCAATTAACTACTCAATCAATTTATGAATAAACTAGACATTTCTGCCCTGGCCATTAATGGCTGATAGTACAAATGCATCAACAACCATATGTCGATGTATATTTTTCTTGTTTGGTACTTTTCATAGTTTACTGTAAAAAGTAAACGCAAATTTCTGCGCTTTATTCAATTTTTTTGAAAGCAAATTCATATCAGCTGAAAGAGTGTCTAACAAGCTACAAAATAATGCAAAGGTTTCTATCTGAAGATACAATTTTTTTTGACAAGCAGGGTTTTTTGTTGACATTTTTTCAACTATGACAAGTCTACCTTTCTTCAAAAAAGCTTAGGTGCGTACTTCAGTGGAATATTCGGTAAAATTATTAACAAACAAATTTTTCTTTGGTGAACGTTATCTCATTAGATACTAGTGAACTGATTAAAAGCATAACATCAAAGGGAAAATTTTTTTGAAATGTCTGGGTCTTAAACCACCGTGCACAGTTTAAAATAGACCCATATTTGACAATGCAAAGAACCTCTACACAATCAAATGAATCAATTCATAGAGTTAATTAATCGAGATAAATAGGGAATTGCACTGTTCCTAAATCTGTTTGTTTTGCATCTTGGTTCAGATACTAATTTAGACCGACGTAATATTCTACTAGTTTGAGGCTGCGGAATGAGATGCGACATGTGCTCATTATTCATCAAGTGTTTGGCAAATCTAAGGCACAGGGATCTATGACGGTCAGTCAAAGATTCTAATTTGACTTGATTTCGGTGTCACTACAGCACCCACAGATGAGGTATAAAAGTTGAAAACAAGGAGCTGCAACCGGCTGCCAGTTACACTACTTCTGATGTAAAAGTTACCTCCAACACTGGGGTGTTGAGTTCAGAGTTGCTGTCTCTTAGACACGTTGAGTGTCGTCATTTTGTAGTGCTGTTACGCACTTTGACAATAAAAATTCATCACATCTGCAAAAATAATTAAAAAAACCTTTTTATGATTTATTAAAACATGACTAACCTGAGGGGATGTTTTGCAGCAGCATTTAGCTTCAACACCTCAGCTAGTGTTAAGTTCTTAAGTGCTCCTGTCCCATTAGTGGTACGATCCACTGAGTCATCATGAAGGAGGACTGGTACTCCATCTTTGGTGAGTCCAACATCAAACTCTACAAATTTTGATCCGTTCTTGTTGGCCTGCATGAATAAAACAAACTTGCAATAAATTCAAGTACCTTAAAAGATAAAAAAGGTTGACATTCATATGCACGCTTGGTGTTTGTCATGACTAAAGGTTTAGTCAAGACAAGGGTAATGAGGAAATTTTACGGGTATTGATTACTTTGAGAATAATGTTTACTGCCTTTTAATATAAAGTTACTGCTCCTTTTTATTAGAAAGATACTACATCTTATTTTGGAAGTATGTGAATCAGCTGGCATTAAATTTGCATGCATACCCGCATTAATCTCTGTAGACCTGAGACCTGCACTACCACACATGTACACATCAGTGTTGTAATTAGTCACTTAATTTAGTGACTTGAGTCAAGTAATTTTAACATTGACTAAAGAGGAGTCGAGTCATTAGGTCAAGAGGTCGCGTCAAGTCACTTTTGCTACAATCTGAAAAACTCCAAACTATTTAAGAATAGTACTTATTCCAAGGCTTGAATTTTCTCCAAAGTAACAAAGAAATCAAACAAGATCACACTGATATAAGGAACAAATAAACAAGTGTGATTTAATGAGAATGTCACACTTAGCATGTAAAGCAAGGATAACAAAGAATATGCCGATTGGAATACAATGATAAGGATAAAGACAAACAAGATGTTTTTATGGGCAAAAGCTTGGCAGGCACTACAGTGAAGAATACTGGACTCCACAGATGCTGAAAAACATTTCAATCCTTGACGATGCAAAAAATGAGATGCAACGGGGACAAAGATCATGCCAAATAAGAATGACCAGGCTCAAGATGAAATGGCGAGGGCGTGATGACCATCGAAAACTTTATGATCCCACAAACTGTCTCTTCCGGAGCAAATTCAGCTCTGCACTTCACTTGGTCTGGAGGAACTTTTCTTACAAGTGTCATTCCACGTTATTCACTCCACATTATTCTTGTCACTGAGACATGGATGTCTCCTGGCGATACCGACACCATTTTGACATTTTTACCAGGCTACACAAGTTTTCGGCGTGATCGAGACAATCAAGGTGGTGGCATCATGGCTGTGGTTAATCAGTTGCTGCCAACTCACCTTGATCATCTTGAACCTGCAGACATTGTATTCTCTTGGCTGTTTTTGACTGTCAAGCATTCAAGATGGTTAGTTGGTCTTATATACAGGCCACCAAACTCTGAATCACTTTCTTTGAAAAGCTGCAAGACGCTTGTGATGTCATCCAACCTGTCCTTCATGGCTACAAGGGATTCATTCTACTTGGAGATATCAATATAAACTGACAGACAGGTTCAGCACTTACTGCTCATCTTCAAGAAATTGCCAATTCCCTTGAACTTTGTCAGGTAGTCAAAGATGTTACCCGACCCTCGAATAACTGCATCGGCTGGATCTACTATTGATCTGATTTTCACAAATTGGCCAGAGAAGTTCATTGATGTCCAGTCCGTTGCAAATCCAGTTAGCAGTGACCATCATGCTGTACGCTTCACATTTTGTGCACGAAAGTCCCCACCACAACCTGCAGTTGTCCGATCATTCCTCCAGTACAGAAAAGCCGATGTGAATCACCTTGATACTCTTCTGCAACTTGCACCATGGTCTGCCTTCATGAATGATGCTGACCCCAATGCATCATGGGAAGGCTTTCTGGACATCCTTCAGGCTGTGATACATGACAGCATACCTACAAAGCAACGTAGGTGCACCAAAGTCTTGCCATGGATAACTCGGGATATGAAAAAGCTCATCTACCTTAAACATAAACTGTTTGCTAATGCCAAACACTCCAGTTCGAGCCTGGCATGGCAACATTACAAACGTGTACGCAATAAAGTGAAGTATACTACAAAAACAGCCTACTGCAAATATGCTAACCATCTTTTTGCAATGAAAGACAACAAGCAGAGCTTTTGGTGTTTTGTTCGTGACCAGCAAAAATCAATGTGTCCTCCAGAATTTCAGCATGGTGAACAGTTACTTCGTCAGCCTAGTGACATTGCCCAAGCGTTTAATAATTTCTTCAGTTCAGTCCATTCTCCTCCTGGATCTTGCCCAATAACACCAACACCCTGCAATCTACCCATTCCTGAACTGCCACCACTTCAAATTGAACTATGATGGCTTTTAAAGTCATTAAAAAATCTTGACCCTCACAAGGCACCTGGTCCCGACGGAATCTCCCAATGGACTGGAAGTTATCCAATGTTGCCCCAGTCTTCAAATCTAGCAAACGAACACTCACAGAAAATTATCGCCATGTAGCTCTTACCTCCATTATCTGCAAAATTTGGAAAGAGCAGTCCCTGACAACATTAATGGCTATGTTTTTTCAAACTGTCTTGACAACGATGATCAGCATGGATTTACAATTAGGCATGTGCCGGGTACCCAGGTGCCCGCTCGTCGATTTAAAAACCCGGTTCCAGGCCGGGTACCCATAAAAGAGTAAATAAATTAGGAACAAACATCTATGCATAAAATGTCTGTGAAATTTCTTACTGAAGGGCAGACTTCATGGAAAATCACCATGCCGCTGAAAACCCAGTCCCGCGGTCCTACATGAAACTTAAATTCGGAGATCAACAGCTAATTTTGTTATCCACTCCGGCTGTTGTACCGCCAAGTCGTTTTCCTAGTTCCGGAATTTTCCTCATTCACAAGAGTGAAAAAACCACTAAAATTCACGGGCGACAGGTCACTCACTACGCATGATTTAAATTATCTCTTTAAAGTCTCTCTTTTAGTCATATAAACCTTTGCATCTAATGTCTGCTTAATCAAAATGACTTTTTTAGAGTTTCCGTTTTTGTTAATTTACTGAAAACCGCAAGCTTTTCCCCTACTTTCGGATCGCGTGGCGTTACCACTACACGGTTGCAGCAGAAATGTATGTGACGTATTGGGTTCGTCAACTGTGTGGCGCGGGGAGGGTACCGTTGATATCTCACTGTACAGTTGAAAACTTGAGTCAAACTTTACGCAATTTCTATTTTTCAATTCATTGGATTTCCTATTTTCCATCTAAATTTCTCAAAATTAAAAAATTCTTTATTAGAAAAGCAACTTTTTACAATGGTTTTGGCTGAAAATGGATTTTTCGTATAGTTACTTTTTATTTGAGAAGACGGTTTTGTCTCGATCCTAAACTGATCCAGAACTACGAAAGGTGTCGTCGTCACTTTCGTCGATCGATCCTGTGAGTCTAAATATAAAAGCTTAGATTTTGGAAAAAAATTGCCGTATATCCAAAACACAAAGTTGACTTCTGACCATATTTCACTTGAATTTGAGGATTTTTTTAGCTGCAGTCTTATTGAATAATTTTCGCGACCCGGAACTAGGAAAATGACTGTACCAAACCTATATGAACAAGACACCGAAGGAATTTTGTCTTCTGAACTGGAAGTGCTGTTGATGTACACTTGCATGACTGTTTTTGTAACTTTCAAACCCGGGTTGGCCTAAATGACTTTTGTGCGGAAGTAGTAGAGCTTACTGTTTGAGTTGAGAGTATTTTTGTCAAATAAAACAATATTAATGAATATTACTTTATGTCGGGATTGACGACGAAGCGAGAGCGGACTGTGTAATATTCCAGCGGTACTGGGATCCGAAACTCCACAAGGCGAGCAGTAAGTAGTGATCACACACAAATTGTGCGGTTGATCGGCCTCTTTTTATATAACCAAAGCACTAGATGTGCTCTGCAAAACCAAAGAGTCAGAGAACCAGTTTAGTTTTTTATACCAAGAAATATGCTGTTTCAAAATGATTTTTAAGTTAAAGCAACATGAATTTCCTCAGTGATTCAGCAGAACAGTGGATCAGGAATTGAACAAAAAAAGCAGGAAGGATGTTTTTTGTATGTACAAAAGCATTTCAAATCTGAAAATTTCATTTGAAAAAAAGGAAATGTTGACAGGTGCAAGTCATAATACATTCGGCCAATCAAATGTCACCTGTCAAAGTACTTATACATTAAAATCTCAACAATAATGAATTTGAACCTCTTAAAAAATTAGTTATTAAACTGAACCACTTCATCATGGTACATGTACCTTCGTGTGGCAAAACTTTCGTATTGCTCAGTCATTTAACAAAGTGAAGCGCTGTTACTTTTTTAACTTAGGTTTCCCTATGTGCGGTCACATGACCTTTCCTTTTGCAGTCACATGGCCGCTGCAGTGTCAGCGATTGGACTGCCTGAAGGGACTATAATTGGGCCCGCGTTAGCCAAAAAATCAGGTTAGTTTCAGTGTATTGAAAGCCAGGATTACAGTTGCAGCTACGTTGATTTATGCAACGTGCATACAACTAGTCCTCGAGAGAAAAGAAATGCACTTGCGATGACTCCTAACCCTATATAGACTTCCGATACTTTCAACGCTGTTTGAAGCACTTTGGTGGTGTTTTTTTAATCAGAAACTTCAAAAGAAGTGGATATAATGGTGTGGGCATTGTTCGAGTTACAGCAGTATTTTTGTACATAAAACTTTAAGCCTTTAAACCTGTGACGTACATAGCACTGATCTGGTCCGCACGTGACGAGCTCAACATTTGTACACGTGCGCCCCGCGTGTACGTGGTCATGCAGCATCCGGGACATTTCCTTTGAATGGTTGCAGGTGCGTTTCATGTAGGTGGTTTGCAGCTCTGTCCTCTTTTTTGACGTTCCCAGTAAGGATTTGGTTTCTGTTTCATATACCCGCAAAAAACATTTGCAAACTGAAGGTAACAATTTCGTTTGATAAAAAGGTAGGAGAGATTTACTTCGACGTTTAGAACAATGTGCTGCTTGCTTCCTATGTACCAAAAAGAACCTTGTTTCGGGCACATGGTCCATCGGGTCGCACGAAATGCCATTTGTTATTAAGTGATCTCTTTTCCGGGTACCTGGGTACCCGATGTTAACAAAAAACGGGTACCCGGTTCTAAAAATACCCGCAAATGCACACCCCTATTTACAATACGTAAATCCTGTGTCATCCAACTCCCTAATGCAGTTTATGCTTGGGCTTCAATTGTGGACAAACCCCACCCGCCTCGTAGGGACACTGCCTTCAATTCATTCAGTTTCTCGGGTCTGAAGTAACCTGACAACCAGTGTCAAAGATGCCCTCACTTTGGATTAATCTAAGCATTTCAGTACCTACTTGTGTGACCACTTTCAGGGTATTTAACCACTACCAGCCGGGGACTCCGAAATCGGAGCCATATGGTTTATA
>NW_019091715.1:30327-44665 GCF_001949145.1 Acanthaster planci | reverse complement strand
GGGCCCTCTTTCTGGGGTTGTAGGTAGCGAAGCAGAGACACCCCTAAAACTTCAGCAGGGAGTCGTCGACGGAAATGTCCCGTTGAGGAACGTAGACAGTGGCAAACTTCTGAGCAAGATGGTCGACGACTGGGCGCACTTTGAAGAGGTGGTCGGTGCAGTCATCTGGCATGGCGGTGTTATCATTGAAGTGCAGGGACTGCAGGATGGCAAGGAAGTGATCTCGGGGCATGACGGACGGGAATAGGCTCATCTTCAGTAGTGGGTCGGTGGACCAGAAGCTATGAAGGGTGGGGTGCTTCGCAATTCCCGTCATTATGCAAAGGCCCAGAAAGGCCTTCAGTTTTCTTGTGTTCAGATCAGTTCATGATCGCATGTGCGCCGATGTCGTAGCGGGCCTCTGCACGGCATACCGATTGGTCTCTTGCACTATCTTGTTGTAGAGAACGTCGTCAAAAAACAGGTCAAAGGCTTAATTGCAGGTCGAGCTGCGATGCAGGCGGGGATCGACGGCACCACCATTACTGGTGAAGCCATACTTCAGCGGTGTACTGTCTTCATCTGTCCACCGGAACGGTGCGGCACTGCTGCTGGTCGACGCAGCGGTCTGTGTACGGGACTGTCTCTTGCACTTGGCATATACCGCCAAGGGTACATCACTGTCAAATTCTGTACTTGACTGTACTTGAGCAGGTGACGGCGGTGATGAAGAAGACGAAGAACCTTCGTCTGAACTCAGATAAAACTCGCTTTCACTGGAAGAACTGGACTCTTCGGATATAACTTCGCCATGTTGTCTGTGCTCTGAATAGCACGATACCCAATATGAACACATGTAGCCACTGCACGGCGTTTTTATTCTCAAGCAGCGAGGGCCATGCCCTGTCAGTCAACGTGGCAAGGGCCAGCAGCGCCCGGGCTGGGTTATTCATGGGGCGCAGGTGCATAATGAGCCCGAACAGCCCGCATTTTGTCTTCAGTGCAGTGCAGTGATAATCCCCTGCGAGCGCCCGGCAGCGAGAACAAATGCGCTCTGCACAAACAATACACGGATTATCTCTGCTAATTGCAGCGCTCTGCGCTGAAAGAATACAGGGATTGATTGGCAGTGCCTGGCAGCTCTCAGCAGCTCGTACTTTTATTCCAGCCTTTTATAAGTTCGGTCACCCCGGCTATAAAATAAAGTCAGAATTCACCAGCCCCAGCAACCCATTATTGCCTTGGACCAATTTATTTACGGCCAATGATGGCTTAAACTTTTTAACTGACAGCCCAAACTTTTTAAGAAACACCCAGCAACTTTTTTTTTTTTAATAGTAAAGTTCCGATTTCCGAGTCCCCGGCCACGAATATAAGGCCTATGGCTCCGGTACTGGAGCCCTCGGCTGGAAGTGGTTAAGGATGGATGAATTGGCTTTCGAGCTACAGTGGTTTATTTTCACTTTTATTAATCCTGGCCACCTTAAAAAGGGTTCTTCTGGTTTTTTGTTTGATGTTTGTGTTTTTCTTTTTAATATACATGTTCTAGTTTGTTTTGTTCACTCTTGTTTGGCAGAATAAATAACAATAATAATAATAGTGCTTTAAAGGGACCAGGAAATAGAACTATTTTCACAGATTTTATTAAAAACCCTTGAAACTACATCTTCAGGTTTCAATTCACCTCATTTTAAATCTTTGTTTTGCAATTTTAACCCATGTTTTGATGCTTTTTGGTTTTACGTTAGTGCACATTTGCATATTCATGAGCAGGACTATTATGTCATCTAAGGCACTGAATCTCAATGTTACACTGATTTTTGCACTGAAAATTTCAAGATTTTATTAATCACTGCTATGGCAGATTTTATTTTCTTTGGCAATTTATTGCAGTGTAAGTATATGGCAATAATCAAGCATAAAACCTTTCACGTGAATGTTCCCAGATAGCAAATTTGGAATTCACAATTTGAACATAAAAACATGCAACCTGAACCATGTCTTCTTGGATTTACATCAAAGCAAAAGCATTCTCACTTTTCCAGAAATGCTTGGTCAAATTTTAATGTTTGAAAAAGTGTACCCTTCAGTTCACGTACATGTAACTCAAAAAAGATGTCAAACAGAGATACACAAAAAGTGATTCTAAGAAAAATTCATTTCCTGGTTTCTTTAAACATTGCACCTTTAATATCACTTGAATTACTATCTCATGGTATCATACCCACATCAGGTCAATATCTGTCTAAACCATTTCCTTTTCAAGACATCAGCAAGGTTTGAACTCAATCAGACGTACTTAAGGTGACATGGTGCTCTGAAGAGTGCACATTTAATGTCACGTTACTTGTCACCTGATGACGTCATCCTCACGAGGTAAATGCCCATCTAAATCTCTTCTGTTTTCAACATACAGTATTAGCAAAGATTGAACTAAATCACCTGATGACGTCATCATTACATGGGGTCAATAGTCGTCTAAAGCACTCCCCTCCTAAGATATCTGCAATGCTTGAACTCAATCGCATGTGTACTTGACAAGATACAGTACTTTGAAGAGTGCACCTTTACTGTCACGTGATTTGTCACTAGAACAAGTCATTATCACATCAGGCCAATTTTTGTCTAAAGCACTCCCCTCCTTGGACACCTGCAAGGTTTGAGCCCAATCAGACATGTACTTCACGAGATACCGGTACAGTGCTTTGAAGAGTACACCTTTAATGTCGCGTGGCATGATCATCATATGACAGCGATTTTCATCCATAGCACTTCCCTTTCTACATACCTGCCAAGTTTCAACCCAATCAGACGCGCACTTCAGGAGATATAGCACTTTAAAGGATGCACCTTTAATGTCACATGACTCATCAGCTGATGACATTGTCATCACATGAGGTCAGTCTCCACTTATAAACCTTCCCTTTCTAACCATCTGCAAGGTTTCAACCCAATGAGACATGTACAATACAAGATACGATATAAAACATCATTGTTATCACAGAAGAACACATATTACAGATTTTAAACATGCGCCCCTTTTGGCATTCCATACAATGCGATCTGCTCTCAGTACCACGTGTTTGAAAATTTGCTAAGTCTTGGGTACATGCCCTGCGCATTTTGCGTTGCCTGTATTACAGACAGATGTTGGGCGTCCACGTACACAGTGGCTAATGCACAGTATGCCTTACAATTTATATTATAAGGGTTTTTTTCTCGTTGACGCTTCATCTGAGTGGAGAAGTACACAAGTTGCACACTTCACATAGTTGACTCCAATGTTTTGGCTATCATCCAATGGACAATTCACGCTTACATCTGTTACAGTTGTTTTTCAGGGAATTGTGAAGAATAAAGAAGAATTTTTATCATAACTTCTGATCAGATGATGTCATCGGCCCAAACTTTCATACCTGTTAACTGGATAAAGATCATCGTCTACATCAATTTTCAGACGATTTGGACAACGCCACAGACATCTACTCGAATTCATTTTTCAGAATTTTTAACCTGTCGTTAGAGGGTACTCAATTCATTTTTCAGAATTTTTAACCTGTCGTTAGAGGGTACTCAACAATTACATGATGTCATCAGTAGATGATTTGAAGAATAGTATACCCCAACAGACTAACACCATTGGAAATAACTTGATACCTATTGCCACTTTTAAAACAATAAGCCCACTTCCAGTTTCGTCCCAAAGTAAGGGTAAAGTGATTTGACCCACAAAAAAATGAATTGAAGACCCAATTTTACTCTGGCACTTACCACAAACAGAATTTCGCGGGAGGTGACGGTTAATTTTATATGGATTTTTACAACATTAACGTAATATTTAAATATTCAAAATTTGAAAACATGTACAAAGTCAATGGGCTGAAATAAATATTAAAAAATCAATAATAAATCACTTGACAGTGTCATCATGACGTTTTTGTTCTAGGAACATCTACACACAAGGGTCCTTTATTGGTGTAAGTTTGATGAAGATCCAAAGTTGCTAAGGGATTAAAGTTGATGGTGGAAGAAACATGTACAAAACAAAGGGGATTTGGGGGAGAAGAAGTCGGAAAAGAAACTAGAGCTCATCTGTCTGTTGGCCAACAAAACAGAGGGATTTTTTGCATTCCTTTCTTTATTTGAACAATCACTTGAACATCTACTGCCCCTGATGGGTAATTATTTCATCATGATCATTTGGGTCCAAGTTTTCAACCCAATCAGACATGCACTACAGGAATTATATTTACAATTGTGGCTCCAAAACGTGTAAAAAGTCAACAGACTAGAAACACGTGTGCAGGAAAAATGCTCCTTTAATTTCATGTCACATGATTTTTGTCTAAACTGGAAGAAAATTATGAAATATTATTTGATAATCTGACTCTTGGGTATATTTGCAACTGAACGGAATGGAAAATTTAGTCTGATTTCTCTTTCGCTCTGGTAGTAATTCTCGGTCAATGTTGAGGACTGCTCATACATTATGCTGGACAATTGTGTGCACACAAGTAGTAGTGCAACAACGCCATTTATGGTTCAATATAGGACAGTTTGCTGAAAATTGAAAACCCAGGCAAGTGTAACTGTATTTCAACAATAGCACCCTCATAGCCTGATATAGGACAGTCCGAAAACTACGTGAATCTGTGTACAAAGTCTATGGGAAAAATTAATTATTCCAATATCAATAATAAATAAACTTATTAAGTTATCATTGTGAATTTCTTCTTGGACAGTCCTTGGATGATTTTTTAACTATGTGCTGAGTTTGAAGTCTGTCTGATTTTCTGAACCGCCAAAGTGCTATGCCAGAAAAAAATTGACTGAATAAGGAGAAAAAAAGGGGGGGAAAGAAAAAACTATAACGATTACAATAGCTGTTCTGGCAGGTTGCCAAAACAGCCAAAAAAATTTTACGAAAACAACAGCTGTTTCGCCGAAACAGTTGAGTCAAATTTTACATACATTTTATCTAAAACAAGTTATTTCCTGCATAATTCGTAAGCAGTCCTCAACTTCGACCGAGAATTACTACCAGAACGAAAGAGAAATCAGACTACATTTTCCACTCCGTTCGATTGCAAATATACCCAAAAGTCAGATAATCAAATAATATTTCATAATTTTTTCCCAGTTTAGACAAAAATCACGTGACATGAAATTAAAGGAGCATTTTTCCTGCACACGTTTTTCTAGCCCGTTGACTTTGTACACATTTTGGAGCCACACTTTTGGTAACTTTGCAAAGTTTGGTCATTCCCAAAGTGATAGCCAACAAAGACCCTCATGCAAGATTTATTGCAAAGGGATGAAGTCATGATGACATCATCACCTTATTTTATATTGATTTTTTAATATTTAATTTTTCCTCAAATGTTTTGTACACTTTTTTTCTCTACTTAACACGAGTGAACAAGTAGTCCTTTTAATACTTCGGCTCAAGATTACTATAAGAACGAAAGAGAAATCAGGTACTTTACGCTCTGTTATTTGATTTGAAATGTGCCTAAGAGTCTAAATATGAAGTAATATTTCATGAAAATTGTTCAGTTTAAGCACAAAATCACATGACAAGAACTTAAAGCAGCAGTATTTCTGCAAACGAGTGTACTGCCCATTGACTTCGTACACATTTTCGAGTGACAATTTTGGTAAGTTCAAGATGTTTGATTGTTGCCAAAGTGACAACCAACAAAGATTTTAAAGCAAGATTTATTGAAAAGGGGTGACGTCATCATGACGTCAACACCTTATTTTATAGTGATTTTTTAGTATTTAATTGTTCCCCTTATGTTTTGGACACATTTTTGTACTTAACACTAGTGAACGAGTAGTCCTTAACTTCGGCTCAAGATTACTATAAGAACGAAAGAGAAATTGGGTAGTTTACGCTCTGTTACTTGATTTGAAATATGCCGTAGAATCCGAATATCAAGTGATATTTCATAAAAAATTGTTCAGTTTAAATACAAATCACGTGACATGAACATAAAGGAGCAGTGTTTCTGCAAACGAGTGTACACTGCCCCGCAAAAGATATTGCACATGTGTACGTGAACATTATATTCCGTTGTTGCTCTCATGTAATATTTAAAACATTAAAGAAAAGCGTTATAGAAATGTTTATTGATGTGTATGCTTCAATAAAATTGTCACTGATATTGCATATTTATGTTTAAATGTTATTAAATGATAAAAAATGAACTTAACTGTGAGTACAAAGTCAATGGGGAACGTGGCGAAATCCAAGATGGCGGCACCCATGGCACGCCATTAAACACGAAGGACCTGGATCACTTTTATTGTAGCGTGTAAAACCTCCACGAGCATCGATAACGCTTTGACACCTTCTTGGCATTGAAGCCAAGAGATTGGTGATGAAATGGCAGTCCATTCCATCCCAAATCCGCTGGAGAGTTTGGAACAGCTCCTCCTTACTTTCAGTCACAATTCGAGCTCCTTCCAAAGGTCAGGACTCTGGGCTGGCCACTCCATCACCTCAAACTGCCTACTGCCCCCCATTTCAGTGATGAAATCGGGGGGTTGGATCGGCAAAGAATTCCTGTGTAATTCTTGCAGTGTGTGTGTGTGGGGGGCATTGTCATGCTGAAACAGGAAGTCAAGTCCGATCAAACTGTGGGCAGAAGGCAGCATGTGGTCGTGGATATAGCGTTGATATTCTCCGCGACCTGTGTCAGCGCACTGGTGCCTGCAGAGCTCATACAGCCCCAAACCATGATGCCAGATCCTCCATGCTTTAATACTGACGGAACCACATACATGTAGTTCTCAGAAAACTCCTCCCTCACCAGCCTTCTGACATAAACACGATCGTCTGATTAATACAGCTGGAACCGCGACTCATCACTCCAAAGAACGCGGCTCCAGTCATCAGCCGTCCATGCCAGATGCTCTCGAGCCCAGGCTAGACGCCTTGCTTTGTGGGTAGCTGAAAGGCGGGGCTTGTGCCTTGCTACCCGACCATTCAAGCCAGCTATCGCTAGGCGACGAGACACGGTGGAGTGATGGACGTCGACACCAGTCTGGGCGAGTTCCATTCGCAGCTTGCGGCAGTAAGGAAACGGTTTCGGCAGCATGTCCGCACCAGGAATTGGGCATCCTGCGCACTGGTGGACCTTGGACGGCCAGATTTGGAGAGACTTGCCATGGATCCTCTTTCCACCAGCTTCTTTAAATTAGTCCTGACGGTGTTGTCATTGATGCCAAGACGCCTGGCTATCTCTCGTTTCGAAATTCCTTCCTCAGGCCAAGTTTCAATTGTGCCTTTTTGGTGGTCAGTCGGGGCGTTTTCATGGCCATTGTGTTCGGCTCTGAGATTTGAGTGAAAGGATTCATATGCAAAATAGCCCCCCTCTATAGCCTTCAATAGGGGTCAACTTTTACTTCATAAATATTCAGAAAATGCATTTTCCCCTGTGAAAAGTTTGTTGCCATTGGTTTAAATGTTACTATAATATATTAATGAGCTTCATGAATATCTAATGAAGTCTTTCAATATGGCGATTTTACACGGCCGTGAATTGCTGTCGCGACATCGTTCTTAAATGGAACCATAGGACCAACATGGACCCCTCGATATATGGATTTACTTGATTAAAATAATGACACAAGACACAGGTTGGTCAATTTATTGACAAACTGAGATATTTTATGGAAAAATCAGCAACTGAAAAATACTACCGAGATGTGCTATATCTTTTGCGGGGCAGTGTACGTCCATTGACTTTGCACACAGATTTCAAGGAACGATATTAGTCACTTAATGAAGTTCGATCTTTATTTCAGTAGCATCAAGAATTGACCCAAGCTAACACATGATGTAGGTATTTTTATATCAATGATGATGTCATTAGTTTATTTGTTATAGATTTTTGACAAGTCACATGACTTCAAAGGTACACTCTTTAATGGCCCGTTTCTCTTTAAATACAATGCAATGGGGGTTGAAACCTTGCATATACATGTAACTTCAGGACGAAGTGTTTTAGAGGACTGTTGACCTGATGATGGTGATGAAAGGTACCATCCTTAAAGTTCTTTATCTTATGAAGTACATGTCCAATTGTGTTGTAACTTTGCATGTAACTGGAAAACGAAGTATTTTAAAGCAATATTGCTCTAATGTGATGATGACACCATGTGACAGGTCACGTGCCATCAAGAGTTATTCATTGCATACAGGTCTGATCAGGATGGAATGTGCAACGTCTAAAAGATATTGCTCTTTTTTCATTATAGTTGCATCAAGGATGGACTCAAATGGGGATATGATAGTTAAAATGATGTCATGATGACATCAATGAATTTATTATGATTTGGTTTTTATTTCAAATTGACTTTCTACACAGATATTTAGCCAGTATAGCCAAAATTTTGGCAACTCAGCTGTATTCCATGAAACTGTATTATTTTGTAAAATAAATCAGGGACGAATGATGCACCCTCAAGCACTCAAAAAGGAATTACATTTTGTACATGTATAACATGACCCAGCACGGAAACCCTGTCCGACTGGCACGTGCGCTGCGTTATGCGGTAACAGCCCAATCAAGCAAAGCAAATGAATGAATTCTCAAGACGCAGACACAGGTGTTTATTAATGTACCACATAAAAAACATGATTAAAGATGATGTTTGAGGAAAACTTGCACAGTAGGGATAGCCTAAAATCCATGTGTTCGACTCAGCTTGCAGGCCAACTGCTGTAGAGCCAGTAAGGTTGCATCTGCACTGAAGCGTGTAACCTTCGATAACTCCAACGAAGGATAACTCGAACTTTTCATTCATTCCCGAGCTTCGACTTAACGAGACTTTACTGTATTAACAAAAAAAACAGCATTTTTGTTTTATACACTCCTTCTATTATGTTGACTCAGAAAAGATTTCCGAAGTTGTGGAAGGTTAATCAATAAAGTCAATGTCGAGGAATAAATGGAGAGTACTGCAAAAACTGATTGATGGAATAGTCTTCACAATGTCAGTTGTTGCGATCTTTGTAGGTGGTTACAATCGAAGAACCCACCTTTGAGTTCTGATATTCTGTAGGAATGTTTTTGGTGAATGCAATAACAGTGAAAAATTCAAGACAAATACACTCTACTATGCGCGGAACAGTGAATGAAAAATACGTTTCCATTGCCACAACTGATATTGTCCAATGGAAACATACATGTATATACGTGTACTTCAGTGATTTGTTTGCAATTCTCGACATTCTTCGGATACTCCTGTAGCATTTAGCGTTCTGCTTGAAGCGGTACAACCAATTTAAATAACAATGGAGAATATAATGCCCCGTTCCAGTGTCTCTGGCCGTGGATTATTTATCCCATTCCACAGCGGGCGAATGGATTCCCGTGCAGAACAGCAGGGATGCAGAAGCACGCGGCCAAACGCTAAAAATATTTTTGCAGGCAATTGGACATGTACTTCACGAGATATGTTTTAAAGAGTGCATCTTTAATGTCAGGTTATTTGTCATGTCTTGATGTCATTCCTATACATGCACGTAAGGTTAATGATCGTCTATAACACACCCCTCCATAGCTGCCTGTAAGGTTGCAACCAATTGGATATGTAAAGTACAAGTAGACGGTGTGTTCATCGAGAAAAAAAATACTGAATTGGTTTTATTTGATTTAAACTATTTTGCGCTTTTGGCGTTCCATACAAATCAGCGCCATATGTTGAAATGACATTTTGGACATCTGGTATATACAAATGACTTCAGCGCCACATGCTTTTTTCACAGCCCCAAGTGTGCTCCCACGCACTGTGCGACTTCTTTGTTATGAGGCAGGCATAATGTGCTCACTCGCAGAGAAGCCAATACACAGTGCACAATACAAATGGGATTTTTGATAGGTGTGTTTTTGTAGTCGGCACCTCGTGTGTGAACAGGTGAGCCAATTATGCACTTGGTGCAACGAACTCCAGTGTTTTAGCTACCGGTATCATCTAATGGGCATTTCATGCTTATACCTCTCACGGTTGATTTTTTACCAAATTTTGAAGAATAACAGGACTTTTTATTGAAACTTCCCGTCTGATGACGTCATCAGCCTCAAACTTCGGACGTGTTAAATGGGTAAATATCATCATATTCACCAATTTTCAGGTGATTCCAAAAACCTTTGCCACAGACACCTATTCAAAATTCATTTTTGAGAATATTCAACCTGTCAGTAGAGGGCGCTGGACAATTGCGTGACATCATCAGTGGATGTTTTGAAGAGCACAATACCCCAAGAGACTAACACCTTTGAAAACACGTCAATATCTATTATCACTTTTAAACAATAAGGCCACTTCCGCTTTCAACTGGAAGGGTGGGTCACGTGTACAAAGTCAATGGGTTGAAATAAATAGACGAATTAACGACCAAATTTGCCCACTATTGCAAACAGAATGTTACGGGAGGTCAGCCTTAATTTTATATGGATTTTTAAATACATGTATAATATTTAAATATTCTAAATTTAAAAAGAAATAATATCTTTGCCTCTTCTGTGCTTGGTGAAACTTTGATGATGATCAACGATAGCTAAATTATTCCCAAATGGTACAACAAAAAAGTCTACGAAGTCAATGGGTTGAAATAAATATTAAAAAATCAAAAATAAATCACTTGAGGACCATCTGTACATAAGGGTCCTTCATTGATGTAAGTTTGATGAAGATCCAAAGTTGCTAAGGGATTAAAGTCGATGGTGGAAGAAACATGTACAAACCAAGGGGGATTTGGGTCAGAAGAAGTCGGGGGAAAAAAAGAACAGAAGTAGTTCCTTTTTCGCAACTTGCAAAGAAGCTAATAACTAGAGGTACATGTAGCTAGTTTCGGATTTCAAGTTGTTAAATGGGGAAAAATAAAATATAAAAAAAATTAATTAAAACTAGATGTTTGACAGTTAAAACAACCACACACTACACGTAGTGCCAAACACTACACGTACCTCTTAAACAAAATCTACAAAATATATAGTGAAAAATGAAATCTAAATCAAAAATAGTTGACGACTTCATCATGACATTATGAATTAAGGCCAACATTTTTATCAAGGTCTTGGTTGGCTGTAACTTTGATGATGATCAAACGTCTCAAAGTTACCGAACTTGTGGCTTGAAAACATGTACAAAGTCAATGGGCTTTAATACCCAAAAATCGATGCTAAATAATATGATGATGTCATCATGACATCATTTACATGTATTTACAATAATTCTTGTATCAGGGTCTTTGTTGTTAATCACTTTGATAACGATCAAATATCACAAAATTACCTAAATGGCGGTTTGAAAACATGTACAAAGTCAATGGGCTAAAAAACGCATGCACCTTTAACTGAATGTCACGTGATTCGCATCTAAGGTTGAAATATTTTTTCAAAATATTACTTCATATTTAGATTCTTGGGTATATTTGTAATCAAATGGAAAGCAAAAATAAACCAATTTCTTTTTAGTTCTCATAGTAATCCTCGGCTGAAGTTGAGAACCCCACAGTTATTCAGATCAATAATAGTGCATAGTAAAAACCAGTGTACAATCCCTATGGAAAAATACTGCACATTTAATCTCATGTCACGTGACCCCTGGTGATGTCATTACGACGATTTTGTTCTGGGACCCTCTTTACATGGTGGAGTACAAGTGTGCACAAACACAAAATCTGTTAGACTGACCGGAGTCCCGAAGTCTGGCTGTTGAAAAAACGTGTACAAAACCTATGGGGAAAAATTAAGTATCCAAAAATCAATATCAAATAAGGTGATGACATCACCACAATGTCATAAATTTGGTACAAGTATTCATCTTGCATCAGGGTGTGTGCCAGTGGAAACTTTGATGACAATTGGAGATCGCCAAGTTACCAAAATTGTGCCTTGAAAATGTGTACAAAGTCAATGGGCTGAAATAAACATTAAAAAAATCAATAATAAATCACTTGATGATGTCATCAAGACGTCATTCTTTTGGGACCATCTATGCCTAAGGGTCCTTCATTGGTGCAAGTTTGATGAAGATATCATATAAGATAAGTTATCTGCAAAGTTTCAACCAGATAGAACATGTACTTCAGGAGATATAGGGCTTTAAAGAATGCACCTTTAGTATCACATGACTTGTTTCCTGATGACGTCATTATCACATGAGGTCCATGTGATAATGACGCCCTAGAACACTCCTTTTTCAAGATATCTGCAAGATTAGAACCTGATCGGACATTTACTTCATGAGATATAGGGCCTTAAAGAGTGCACATTTAATGTCACGTGACGTGTCTCCTGATGACGTCATCATCACATAATGTCAATATTTGCCTAAAGCACCCCCTTCTCAAGATATTTGCAAGATTTGAACCCGATCGGAAATCTACAGTACTTCAGGAGATATAGGGCCTTGAAAGGTACACCTTTAATGTCACGTGACGTGTCCCCTGATGACGTCATCATCACACGAGGTCAAAACTCCTCTAAAGCCCTCTGTTTTCAAGATATCAGCAAGATTTGAACTCAATCAGATATGTACTTCAGGAGATATACACTGTAGGATCTGCAAGAGTGTATTCTCCGTTGACATCAGTCTGCAAATTTCCCCTTATTTGCATAATCATAAATATGCATTACCACTCTTTAAAAAAATTTCTTTAATGATATCCAACATAACAATAATTAATTGCACATTTCAGATTTTCTGTGTACAAAATTTAAGAAAGTGATTGTAGGACCACTATAGATGACATTCATTGTACTATCCTGGACATTTTGGCGCAAAACTGAATTTTACTTGTGATAACTGCGACTACTACATACATGTATATGTAGTACTGTGTCACTGTGATATACACGCGGACACCACCCCACATTCATCAGCAAATGACGCCATGTGGGATCTGCAAGTTAAGGGTCTGGTGTTGTCATTGACTTCATCACCCATCCTGTTTGGGGTTCAGGACTTAATACGTCCCCACGCAGATCAGGTGTCACGCCCCTTTTTAAATCAAGGAAAAAGTAGAATCCATGCAAAATTAATAAAAGTTCACATTTTGATAATGTCCATTATAAAAAAACGATATATTGGTATTGGACAAAATACGATGTTGGCAGTGACTACATCAGTAGATGATTTCAAGAATACCATACCCAATCATATTCAATGGAATATTTTAATATTAAAAATTTAATAATAAATCACTTGATGATGTCATCATGACATAAATATTTATGTATTATCTTCACTTTATGGGGAAGGCTTGGAGTAACTTTGATGATGATCGAATATTGCTAAGTTACTAAAACAGTGTTGCCTTTGGCATTTAAGAAAGCCAGTAGGTGGTGGAAAAGGTATTTTGGATGAGTTTTTGGAATTTTTGAGAACTGTTGTCATTTTACTAGGAGTAATTGCAGAACACCGCACCACGTGAAAACACCCCCCTAAAAATCCATGGCTACGTAGTCAAGTTATCCTTGCTGCGACAAGCTTTAAGGTACAATGAGGTATGTGTTGAGTATAGTATTGAAGTCATTCTTGAGAATGAAGCACTCACTTGAATTATCATAAAACTCGCTCAGGGAAGAGTACAATTTCCAGGGATACGAAGTGGGCCTCATGCGTCCTGCAATGCAAAGTAAATGAGGAAGGCAAAAGATTTTTAAACTAGCGTGAGTCCCGGGGAGTGGCTACGGGGATATGAAGTGGGCCTTGTGGATGGAAGCGTGACTTCGTATCCGCGGCCATGAGGTAGGTAAGGCGAGTAGTGGGGTATTCTGCAATTGTGCCCTTTACTAGGCCTATAGGTCTTATGTAATGTCGTGGAGCCTTAGTATAACTATCCTGTCCAAATTCCAAAAAGAGGAATAGGGCCTACTAACGCTCCACTCAGTAGAGCTAGGGGGTGTCGGTCACTTCGCCCATTTTCCACTTCGCCCACAACCACTTCACCCACGGGCCACTTCACCCACACTGCATATATCTGACAGAATGCACCGCCAGGGCAGGTACATGTACCGTACCTTAACTTCACTTGTAAAAGTTAAAAGTTGCGTCATGTGTGAGACTTTAACAACAGCCAAAAGGAACAAGAAAAGAAACAGAAAAACTAGATGTAGATACATGAACAGAAATGACGATGGATCTGTTCAATCAAAATTTATGATTACACTTGTAAAGTACATACGCTGTACAGGAGGATTTTTATTCGATCTATTAATTCAACCAAAGAACGTGGTTGCAACGAGCGGATTCAGAATGTGTGAGACTTGTAATAATGGAAGGCCTACTTTGACAATGACAGAAATGGGATTTTTGAAGTTGCTCTATAAGCTTTATGACC